>JAGFNX010000300.1:0-148749 GCA_017657125.1 Scopulariopsis brevicaulis
TGACCCCCAACCCCACCCCMACCCCCACCSCCTTCCCCCCCCCCCCCAACGCCCGGAAGCGCAGTCCCCCGACTAACGGCGAGCAGAAAAATCAAGAACAAGGTCCTGAAGCTGGAGCTCCAAGTCCTCGTGCTGGAGATCGAGCAGGCGCAGGGCAAGGACAGGCAGGAGAAGCTCGACGAGCAGGTGACGAAGCGGGACAAGAACGTCCAGACTGACGAGGATTCCGCGGGCGAGGAGAGTCTCGGTGTTGATTTCCAGGGGTGATGTGGGGTGAGACGGTGGGAAGGATGGGAACGGGAGGTGAACTGTCGCCTCGGCGGCTCAGGGGTCGGGATGAGAGTGCTCACACCGCGTACCACGGTTCTGAATCAAGTATATAATCATCATCTACCTTTGAATCCCCTGTATACAACGCTGCGCAAGAAGCATGTGTAAAATAAATCATATAACGCGGAATAGATCGTTAATCGTAAGCTCCATGACAAAGGGGGGATTCCCTCTTAATGCTCAACCCAAAACGCTCAGTCGTGAAAGCACATCCGCTCACAAAGAGGCCAACCAAGAGCGAACACCAATTGTCAAACAACTTCGGTCGGCCTCCTCCTTAGAATACTTTCCCTCCTCGCAAACAGCGACCTCAGATGCCGGATCGAATCTGCATCCTTCTGCCCCCCAAAGTCCACGGTCTCCGACAACCCCGGCGGCAGCCGGAACCCCTCCACCTTCTCCCTCACCTTGTCCTTCCTGCTCTTCTTCCCCGCCCCGCCCGAATTCTCATCCCACCTCGCCGAAAGCCTAAAGAAGTCGTGCACAAACGATTTCTCGAGCTTTCGCGGCCTCCCATCGACGGTCCAGTACCGCTCTTCGGAGAGCTCCTTGGACAGGTGCCGCCGGAAGAAACGGTCCTCGGTAACCCACCAGCCGCGCCACACGCAGAGGATGATGAGCGTCAGCGGGATGGCGATGAGCCAGTAGATCCAGAAGCTCTGGCTCATGACCCTCTCGTCGTCGTCGGCGGGGGTGGGCTTCGAGGCCGCGTCGTCGTCGTCGTCGGCCATCCAGTCGAACATGGACATGCCGAAGAGGGTGCCGAGGAACTCGCCCGGGAGGAAGATGGCTGTTATTACGGCGAGGGCCTTCATGGAGGAGCTGTCGCGGGAGGCGGCGACGGCCATGCGCGCGTTGAGGACGTTGTCTTCTTGGGCCATTTTGCTGTAGATCTGCGAAGTGTTAGAAGGCGAATGACTACCGGCGGAGTGGATGGACTTACGATGTCGATCTGCGCTCGGCACCGCGCCTCGGACATGCGCCTCTCCGTCTCCAAGCTCATGCAGATCCTCAAAAGCCCCTCGAGGTACTGGCGGATGTCGTGCCAATGAGTCGAGAGGGGATCGCATGTATCTCGAGTCGCCCCAGATACGGACAGACGGGGCACTTTTCGGGGAACCGGCATATCAGCGTAGATGTTCGGCGTCCTCGGCGGCGGCGACTGCATATCCGGGTCCTCGGGCGGAGGCGGACTCTGCCGGCCGCCGACGTCGTCCGTGGGTGTCCGCTCCGCCAGCTCATCCCCCGCCAGTATGAGCACCTTCACCGCGCGCTCGGTCCACCGTATGGCGTCCATGAGCTCGATGGACTCCTTCAGCACCTCGTGCGCGCGCTTCATGAGGAACGTCATGGTCATGGGGCCGATGCCCGCGTAGATTTTCTCGTCTTCGCTCTCAGCATCGTCTTTCGGGCCTCGCCGCTTTTGCTTCCGCTCGTTGGCGGAGGTCGCTTCGAACCCGGCAACGTTGGAGACGCGCTGTTCCAGGTTCGACACGTTGTGGTTGTTAAGAGCCACGGTTTCTTCCGTGCGGAGGAAGTGGACCTGGAGTAATACGACGGGGGTGACGAAGGGGTGGGCCCAGAGGTTCCTGCAGGCCTCCATACGGTGGTCGTACTCGTCGAGGCTCTCCTGTCTGTGTCGTCTCGGATGGTACGACTGGCGTATCAGGGCGACAGTGCTTCTCGTGTTGACGTTGTAGGTCATGGACAGGAAGTCATACGGAGTCTTGGAATTGGATGAAAACGACAAGACGATGCCTGAACTAGAGTGTTAATACACGGGATCTGAGGGAAAAGGCTGGCTGGCAGGCATTCACTCACTCAGCTGAGTTTCGTCTTTTGACCAGAAGCGAGACTCGGTGGTTGTGCGACGAGAATACTGGAGCGTGGCGGGATGAAGCTTGAGAACCTCAAAGTCGGCCAAGCTCAGAGACAGACCGTCTTGACTCCCATCCGATGACTTTGCCCGGCGGAAGCAGATTCTGAACACGAGCTATAGTCAGCGATAGTGGAACGTATGAAGAAGTGAGGTTTGCCTTACACACGGCGGACTCGCCCTTCGAGAAGGTCATGATCGTGAGATGGGTCGTTTTCGCGAGGTTCACCAAAGTTACCCTTTGTGTTTCATAAGTATTAGTCGTTATGTATTAAAGAGCGTTTTCCACTGGTATGGGACCGGAATAGGTCGGACGAACTGCGTAATCAACCAACCGTCCCCGCCGAAAGGCATTGTCTAACACGTCCGCACCCTCCTTGTCGTCATAGCTGACCTTGTGGGTGACGTGAGCGTCGTCGTCCTCGCATCCGTAACTCCCTCCAGTCTCAGAATGAGGCTTATTATACACAACATACTCGTCGTACTCGTTCATGGACAGAGTGTCGTCGTCATAAAAAATGTTGCTCTCCAGGGCAGCCCGCCTGTCGAAGGAGAAGAGGTCGGAGCTCCCGAGCCCAACGTAGCCGGTCATTGTCGTTACTGCGATTTTCGGGCTTCACACTCCCGAGGATGAGGTTAAAACGTCGACTTGATCGCGAGCTGACATGCCAGCAAGACTGTCTCGACTGCTTCGACTCCTTCTTGCCGTGTCGCTCTTGGCGTCGACTGAAAGAGCAGAATAATGGGTACCCAAACTGGCAAATAGCATGGCACAGAGATTGCAGAGACGGAGAGAGACAAAACCCGAAGCTAGTAGAAGAGGAGGATACGGTTCGAAAGGATCAACAAGGCTTATTATGTACGAAGTTGTGTGCGGCAGAGGCAGACCGCCGCATGCAACATCTTGCAGCGAATCAGACAAGCACGCTTGGCGCAGGGATATCGAGGGCCCCATCAGCCGGGTTGATCCGCACCCACTACGGGACGAAATAATAAGCATCGGCCCAAGGCTGCCAGGCCATGCGGGGATAATCTCGAAGGAGCGCATGGGGGAGGTTGGTACTTGGTGCTCAGCCACCTTGAGCGGAACGTCCTGCCCGAAATGCGACGCGGATGGCGGCCACTCAAGGCCCGAACACGAGAGACAGCTGACATTGTCATCCGAAGGCATGGGCCTCATTGTCGCCCGATCCGAGTCGACGGCCCTGGATGATTGGTGTAATCCTCCGATGGAAAGAGGTCGTTGCACCGTCTGTTCTCACCCCGGGTTTGAGCTTCGGCCGCAGCCTAATCCCAACATGGGGCCGCCAAAATGCTTGATCGGAGAGGAGTGGGGACTTGAGTCTTGGCTATTACATAACAGCCACATGGTCCATTCTGCCTCACCGCCTGCCGAATCTGCGCACCCCGCCATGTGGACCACCGATAACGATAAGCGACGAATTGCCAGAAAAAAATTGTTGGAGATTGGTCTGTCGCTAGATGAGAACCTCTGGACAAGTCGACCAGCTCCCAACCTCTATTGTCCGTCTACGAGCAGAGAGACCTGCTCTGGGTCTGAGACAAAATGGTGAAATCATATCTGTAAGTCGTTTCGTTTTTCACGCCCCCAAAAATCCAGCTAACGCTCTCGCCAGTAAATACGAGCAGTCCAAGTCCTTCGGCATCGTCGCGTCGAATACCTCCAACCTCCTCTGGACGCCGAACCAACGCGCCGGTACCGGCGCCGGGCAGGTCCTCGTCGCGGCGAACGAGCAGGTGCTATGCTGGGACGTCAAGAAGGGCGAGCTCCTCAGCCGCTGGAGGGATGAGAGGTGTCCCGCGCCCGTGACGGCCATTGCGCGGAGCAAGGCGGACCCGGACATCTTCGCCGTCGGCTACGAGGACGGCAGTATCCGCCTGTGGGACAGCAAGATCGGCGCGGCGATCCTCAACTTCAATGGGCACCGCTCGGCCGTCACCGTGCTGGCCTTCGACAAGTCGGGCGCGCGGCTCGCCAGCGGCTCCAAGGATACCGACATCATCGTCTGGGATCTCATCGCCGAGGTTGGCCAGTACAAGCTGCGGGGCCACAAGGACCAGGTCACCGGTGTGCGCTTCGTGGAGCCGGACCCGGTTGTTCAAGATGAGGAGAACCCCGATGCGATGGCGGTCGACACGGAGACGGATGCTGAAGGCTTCCTCATCACGACGGGGAAGGACTCCCTGATCAAGCTGTGGGATCTCTCGACAAGGCACTGCATCGAGACGCACATTGCGCAGTCAAACGGAGAGTGCTGGGCCCTGGGTCTCTCGCCCGATTACAGCGGCTGCATTACGGCCGGTAACGGCGGTGAGCTCAAGGTCTGGTCGCTAGACACGACGGCTCTCGCCTTGTCCGCCCAGAAGGTGGAGGTGCCGCAATCCACAAAGTTCCTCCAGGACCGCGGCATCTTGGTCCGAAAGACGCACGACCGCGCTACGGAGGTCGTGTTCCACCCGCGCCGCGACTACTTTGCGGTGCACGGCCCGGAGAAGGCGGTCGAGATATGGCGGATAAGATCCGAGGCGGAGATCAAGAAGGCGCTCGCGCGCAAGAGGAGGAGGAGGCGGGAAAAGTTGGCTGACAAGAAGGCGCCCGAGGAGCCCGAAGTGGAGGAGCATGCCGAAGACGTATCTTCTGCCAATGTAGGGGATGTCTTTGTGCATTATGTTACCGTCAGGACCAGCGGAAAGGTTCGTTCGGTGGACTGGGCAGTGAACTCCGGCGTCAAGGATCTTCAGGTCGTCGTGGGCACGACGAACAACCAGGTCGAGCTCTACAACGTTCCCTCGAGGGATAAGTCAAAGTCGAAGCAAGACGAGGTGCCCGACTACACGAGGTCATTAGCGGTGGAGATTCCTGGCCACAGGGCTGACGTCCGAGCCCTGTCACTGAGTTCAGACGACAGGATGCTGGCGTCGGCGGCGAACGGAAGTCTGAAGATATGGAACGTCCGAACACAAACGTGCATTCGGACGTTCGAGTGTGGCTACGCGCTCTGCTGTTCATTCCTTCCCGGAGACAAGGTGGTGGTCGTCGGCACCAAGGCGGGAGAGCTACAACTGTTCGATGTCGCGTCGTCTAGTCTATTGGATACCGTGGCGGCCCATGAGGGCGCCGTCTGGTCTCTCCAGGTCCACCCTGATGGCAGATCGATGGCGTCGGGAAGCGCCGACAAGTCTGTCAAGCTCTGGAACTTCCAGATCGTGCAGGAGGAGGTTCTGGGCACGACGCGGACGACACCGCGCCTGAAGCTGGTCCAGTCTAAGGTCCTGAAGCTGTCCGACGACGTTCTCAGCATTCGGTTCTCCCCCGATGCTCGCGTCATCGCCGTCGCTCTTCTGGATAACACCGTCAAGGTGTTCTTCGTGGACTCGCTCAAGCTATACCTGAACCTCTACGGTCACAAGCTACCAGTCCTCAGCATGGACATATCGTACGACAGCAAGCTGATCGTGACGAGCTCGGCCGACAAGAACATCCGGATATGGGGTCTCGACTTTGGCGACTGCCACAAGGCCCTGTTCGGGCACCAGGACAGCATCCTACAAGTCGGCTTCGTCCCGCACAACTCCGACGGCAACGGCCACCATTTCTTCAGCAGCAGCAAGGACCGGACGGTCAAGTACTGGGACGGCGACAAGTTCGAGCAGATCCAGCGGATGGACGGGCACCACGGCGAGGTGTGGGCGCTGGCGGTGAGCCACAGCGGCAAGTTCCTCGTCAGCGCGGGCCACGACAAGGGCATCATCGTGTGGGACGAGAGCGAGGAGCAGATCTTCCTCGAGGAGGAGAGGGAGAAGGAGATTGAGGAGCTGTACGAGAGCACGCTCATGAGCTCGCTCGAGAAGGACACGGAGGACCAGGACGAGCAGGCCGAGACGGCGGCGGCGACGAAGCAGACGGTCGAGACGCTGATGGCGGGGGAGCGCATCGTCGAGGCGCTCGAGATGGGCATGCAGGACCTGAACCTGCTCAAGGAGTGGGAGGACGAGAAGAAGAACGGGAACCCCAACGCGCCGCCGCCGCAGCGGCACATCGTCTACATGGCGGCGGGCAACATCAGCGCCGAGGCGCACGTCATGGGCGTCCTCCAGAAGATCAAGGCGGCGGCGCTGCACGACGCGCTGCTCGTCCTCCCCTTCTCCAGCGTGCCGCCGCTCTTCACCTTCATCAACATCTTTGCGCTCCGCTCCATGAACATGCCGCTGACGTGCCGCATCCTCTTCTTCATGCTCAAGACGCACCACCGGCAGATCGTGGCCAACCGGACGATGAGGGCCATGATGGAGGGCATCAGGGCGAACCTGAGGGCCGCGCTGAGGCGGAACAGGGACGAGATGGGGTTCAACGCCGCGGCGCTGAGGGTCATGGGGATGCAGGTGCAGGAGAACAGCGTCAAGGAGTACGTGGATGAGAACTGGGACGACGGGGAGAATGTGCGGAAGAGGGCGTTTGTGCATGTTGCGTAGGTGGAGTTGCGTCTATATGCGTCTTTGGGTATCTATAAAACTATCTATTTCAATCCATGAGTTCAATGTTCTAAGATCTTGTATCGTAAGGAATAAGGGGTTAGGCCGGGCCACGACCTGGAGCTGGGCTATAACAGTGTGATATGTGGGAAATACTGTGACCTGTCACGTGCTGCTTCTCACTTGAGCTTCAACGACGGTCCGCAGCTCAACCTCACGAAGCGCGGCATCAAGTAGTTGAGCCACGAAGACGATAGACGCGGCCCGACAATCCCAACTCCGAAGCTAGAAACTACCACTCCACGCCGAAACTCTTAGAAACCTGTGACTGAAAAGTCGACACAACCTCGATCAAAATGCTCTTCTTCAGGTAAAGCCACCCCACCCGCGGACCCAGGCTCACCTCTCCGCAGTCCGCCGGGACGGAATATCGCTTGGAAGACACGGCTGACGCGGCGTATAGCTTCTTCAAGACGCTGATAGAGCAGGAGGTGACGGTGGAGCTGAAGAACGACATCCAGGTCCGGGGCACGCTGAAGAGCGTGGATCAGTACCTGAACATCAAGCTCGACGACATCTCGGTCGTGAACGAGATTTCGTATCCCCATCTGGTGAGAGGCCCCGTGACTTTTCTATCCCGCCGCGTCGAGGTTTAGGGTGTTTAGGAGAGATTGATTCTGGGCGGCGTGAAGAGGCGTGCGAGGGGGTGAGATGTTCCAGATGGAAGGTGCTAACGGGAGAATAGAGCTCCGTGAAGAATGTGTTCATCAGGGGCTCGGTGGTGAGGTACGTCCACCTACCCGCCAACGCGGTGGACATTCCCCTGCTAGAAGACGCCACGAGGAGAGGTACGTCACCACCGCTTTTGCACTCGGCCCGAGATTGGGCGAGGCCGCATACACTAGGTGCTAATCTTTAACAGAGGCGGCTGCGCAGCAGGCGAAGGCGAAATGAGGGCAGGATGTGCTGAGCTACGAGAAAATGAGACATGGTTGCGGCTAAGGGAAGCCGTGATCGGACGGCTGGCTCCCTGGCTGGGATGGTTGGCCGTGTCGCGATGCACCTGTACAACGCGTGCCGAAGCGAGGGCAAGACGGCGCCATTATGATACCTACAACAACAATGGAATAACCACGGAAACGCCTGCCATCATGAAATACAAAACCCATATTCAAAGGTTTCCCACCAACGCCGGATTATGCTCCCCAAACCCTGTGACTCGCATCCCGTCCTATGTATGACCAGCCCGCCCTACCAATAAACCTGCCTCATCCCCTTCCCATCCCATTCGTCTATCGGCCCATCACTCTCATCCTCATCTTCCACCTTCAAAACGCCCCCCTTCGCCCGATCGCCCAGCCACTTGTCGATCCACCCCTTCATCTTCTTCCTCGACGCCTCACTCCCAACATTCACTGTCGGCACCACCCTCTCGATCCTCAGCGCCATCAAGAACAGCGCCAGCTCCCGGAAGCTGCTGTGCTCCGAGTACGGCACCCCAAAGCACATGGCCTCCCTCGTGCTACCCCTCTGCCTCTGTAAATCCCCCACCCCGAACCTCGCGCGCCACGCCTTCCCGTGGAGGACCTGCGCCGTGGGTATCGCCGACGGCTGCGTGTTCGCCGAGATGAGCTTCGAGGCGCCCGTGGGCCGGTAGTTCCACCCGCTAGGCCTGAAGCCTGCGATGTGGCTGAAGTGCGGCTTGTATCCGTTGAGGTACTCCTGCAGCGTCTCGGCGCGGATCTCCATGAGCATCTGCATGTGGACCTGCGCCTCTAGGGGATCCGATGTCAAGAGAGCGGAGAGCTCCGGGTCGTCGAGTTGCTTGAAGATGCGGATCTTGGAGGCCGACGCGAAGATTTTGGTGTTGAGGGCTTTCGCGATGGCGACGCAGATTCGCTCCTTGCCGATTGAGTAGGTTCCACAAACGACAAGAAGGCGGCTTCGTTGTGACCCTGATTCCGCGCCCGTCCCGCTATTTTCTTTGCCAAAGAAGCGACTTACGGACGCATTTCCCGCACCCTCGCCTAGCCTATTCCACGCGGCATCCGCCGCGTCAGGCCCGGAGTTCAAAGAGACACACAGTTCCGCGCATGCTGTGATGACGTCCATCTGCGGCGGGAATGAGTACCGCGGGCTCAGATATGTAGTGTCGAGATAGCAGATATCGATCTTCTGCCGCTTCAGTTTCCCCGTCACCTCATCGAGAACATCCGGCTTCAGGCCCTCGTGAGAAACATGTTCCCGGCATGCGCGGAAATCCCCGCAATGCAAGATCCTTTGTAGGCGGGGATTCGGTCCCCGATACATCTTCTTCTCGAAAAGGAACATTGAGCTCCCCGGGCAATGGTTGGCAGGTATCATAGTCACCCACGCCCCATCTGTGCCGGGTATGTCGAATCGGGAGTCGAAGTCTAGCTCAACGACCCATTTGGGGTCAACCTTTAGCTGCTGTTTAACGAGGCGCCCAGTGACACGGCTGCAGTAGATGGGGCCGTGCCTCCAGTTAGCCGTGAGTCCGATGTAGTGGTCACTGTGGAAGTGACTGAGGAAGTAGGCGTTGCAGTCCTTCACAGCGCCGTAACGAAAGGCATCGACACAGATGGAGAACCCAGGCATGATCTTGTAAAAGGGACAGGTCCGCTTATACGCCGGCTTCCCGCGCGAGGTGGTCGCCGCAGCAGCCGCATCAGCCCATGCTGAACTCTCGGCGTTGCCAGACATGAGCTTGGAAAACGCCGAAGATCCCTCAGCATCAGCGTCGATAGAGAGAGGGTTTCGTTGTCCTGGTCGTGGTATCGCAGCTTTCAAGGCCATGTGGCTCGGTGCTGTTTCCTCTGGTGGCGGTTCAAGGGCTGCCTTTGGCGAAGCTGGCAACGGCGTCGGATTTCCGTCGAGACAGGCGTTTACATGGCGAGTTATCTCGTCGGGATTAGCCCCGGCCAAGCTACCGCTGCAAATAGGACATGATTCGACCATGGCATCGTCCGGTGGTATCGGCGGAGGAAGGTCGCCAACATGTTCCCCCATCTCCTCAGCCTCCAGCCGTGCTTGCTCCTGAGAGAACAGCATCTCGCGATATTCTTCGCCGACAAAATCGTCCGGGATATCTCCAGGCCCACCAGACTCCCCTTCGTCGAGTTCTTCGTCCAGAGGCGGAGAGCGGCCGTGGGCTTCGCAGTCGCTTCTGTTTTCGCGCGATTCGGTATTGGGTGTTTCTGAACGTTCGGAATCTTGTGGTTCTTTCGTTAAGACCCTCAAGGGGGACTCGGAGCCGCTCTCGTCATCCTCGCTATCGGAATCCATGATGAAGCCCCCGACCGTCTTGCTTGGAGCTGAAGGTCGAGGCGGCGGCCTGGTGTCTCCATCTCCGAGCCCGTCTGGAATGCTCTCGGCATTATCGTCATTCCCGGGACTCAGTTTCCTCCTCTTGAATGCCTTGGTAGGGGATTCGGGCTCGGCCACCGGGTCGCCACCAGGCTCGTCGTGGGTATGGTCCGTTTCATTGACTTCGACCGGGTGGTCCGCATCAGCATCAGAGCCACAAAATAGTGTCTTCTCAACTTCCACCTTTTTGAAAAAGCTCAGTATGCTCGCGTTCGGCTTGGTATTCTTCCTTGCGACCGAGGACGATGGCTTCCGAGGAGTCGCCTTCTTGGTCGGACGTCGCGATATGGGGGGTGCCATGGCAGCCGGTAAGGGTCAAAGACGTAGTTCCGGGGCTTCGTATGTAGTTTTATACGCATGGAGCAACCCCCAGAGGCTACATTAGTCCATCTCGCGAGTTGCATACACCACCGGAACAAAGTCAAATCGGGCTTAACACGACGGCAAGGTGGACCGCGATGTGGGGATAGTGCTTGTCGCGAAATCACGTGGAAGGATAAAGCTGAATGATGACATAAGATAACGGACTTAGCCGCCATCCGTAAGCTCTCTCCTGCAAAATTGCCTGAGCTTCCGTCACAGAGCTTCCCGGAGCCCACGTCGTCGCATACAAACCCATCTGGCCCCCTCCCCATTCCAAGGGTGCTGAATTTCGAAAACATGTCCGGAGGAAGAAACCCTATGGAGGATGCTCTCCGCCGCTTCCAGCAGGTCGCGCGGGCCGGCCGAGGCGGCTTCGGCGGCGGTGGCGGCCCGCCCGTGAAGGGCATCGGCGCTGGAGTCCTGGGTCTTGTCGCTGCTGGAGGCGGCCTGTTCCTGTTCCAGAACGCTCTGTTCAACGTCGACGGTGGTCACAGGGCAATCAAGTACCGAAGGACGAGCGGTGTGAGCAAGGAGATCTACGCCGAAGGTAAGCAGCTATCAGCAGCAGCAGCAGCAGCTCCTCGTACCATAAAACTGACGCGTATCCGCTAGGAACCCACTTTGTCATCCCCTGGTTCGAGAGCCCGATTGTCTACGATGTCCGCGCGAAGCCGAGAAACGTCGCCTCCCTCACCGGAACCAAGGACCTCCAGATGGTCAACATCACCTGTCGTGTGCTGTCGCGGCCGAGCATCGACGCGCTGCCGCAGATCTACAGAACGCTAGGCTCCGACTACGATGAGAGGGTGCTGCCTTCCATCGTCAACGAGGTGCTCAAGAGCGTGGTGGCGCAGTTCAACGCCAGCCAGCTGATCACGCAGCGTGAGATGGTTGCCAAGCTCGTGCGCGACAACCTGTCTCGCCGTGCGGCTCGCTTCAACATTCTCCTCGACGACGTCTCCCTTACCGTACGTCCACGTCCACCTCCCCCAGATACTCTCTTGAATAGTGACCGACTAACATCGAACCATTAGCACCTCGCCTTCTCCCCCGAATTCACCGCCGCCGTCGAAGCCAAGCAGGTCGCCCAGCAAGAAGCCCAGAGGGCAGCCTTCATGGTCGACAAGGCCAGGCAGGAGAAGCAGGCCATGGTCGTCCGCGCCCAGGGTGAGGCCCGCTCCGCCGAGCTGATTGGAGAGGCCATCAAGAAGAACAAGGCGTACGTCGAGCTGAAGAAGATCGAGAACGCGCGAGTCATTGCCGCGACTATGCAGGACCACGGTGGCAAGAACAGGCTCATGCTCGACTCTGAGGGTCTCGGCCTGAACGTCTTCGCCGACGACGGGAACAAGAAATAAGCGGGGACGGTGTCGAGACGGTAGTGGGCAGAGAATCTCCATGTATCTGTAGGCTTACGAAGGGACCTTACTGTATAATAATCTCCAACAAATGCAAACCAAGAGTCGTTAGGCAGGCATTTCGCGCAATACACACGTCCCGGTTTCTGAGGACATTACGAACCCGCCTCGGTTGCAGTTTCTCCAGACTGCACTCCAGCGGGCGTGAGGCCCCACAAATCGCGGTCCGCCATTTGGTGCCTGGGCTGAGCGATGATTAAGGATCCAACCCCACGTTTGGACGAGCTGCCCCGCCATAGCACGTCCCGTCAACCTCATCTGCCAGAACCTCGTTCGTAGTTTGCGACCAACGCCAGCGAAGCCCATTTCCCTGCTCTCAAACCCTCACACAATCTCTTCCCCCACGACTTTCCCACCATTTTCAGACCTCGCCTTTACGTCCGAATCCGAACCCCCAACCCCACACCAAGATGCTCATCAAGCAAGTTCACACCCTATCCTAACGCCGAGCTTTGAGGAGTACAATGTTAACCGGACCTGCGCGGGAAACAGAGTGAGGACCCTCTC
The DNA here is from genome assembly GCA_017657125.1 of Scopulariopsis brevicaulis. Taxonomy (NCBI): domain Eukaryota; kingdom Fungi; phylum Ascomycota; class Sordariomycetes; order Microascales; family Microascaceae; genus Scopulariopsis; species Scopulariopsis brevicaulis. The sequence goes on from JAGFNX010000300.1 coordinate 12,376, forward strand.
GGGAAAGGAAATCGAGCTCGACATCGAAAGCGACTACAAGGCACGTGCCCCCCGACGTGTCCTCCCGCACGACGACCATGTTACCTCCGACCTATCCTAACCGTGCCGGACCGGCGAACAGGTAGCGCAGATCAAGGAGAAGGTGGAGGAGAAGGAGGGGATTCCGCCCGTGCAGCAGCGGCTCATCTACAGCGGAAAGCAAATGTACATCTCTACCCCCCGTTCCTATCGCGCTTGCGCCGTGGACTTGGAAAGAAGGGCGAGGTGGCTGACGGGCGTGACAGGGTCGACGACAAGACGGCGGCGGAATACCAGCTCGAGCCTGGCGTGACGCTGCACTTGGTGCTAGCCCTCCGCGGAGGGTCACTCTAGGAGGGAAGAAGAGTAGGAGGGTGGAATGGTGTGACCAGGGAAGCAATGCGGTAGGGGGCAAGGCGAAGGGGCCCGTGACGGAAGGGCTCTTGTCACTTCGAGGAGCTTCCGCTCTGGGTGGTCAGCGTTGGAATTTTAGCAGAACGTCTCGCTTGTAAAAATGCAGTCATGATCAGGCACAAACACATGTAACTGTTCCCCACCCTGCAACGTCTTCTGCATTAAGAAAACTTGCAGCCTAGCAGATATTTCGGGTATCTATCCCCACGCGATATAAAAGCCCACGCCCCTGTATCTCCATAACGCCGCGAACCTCAGTCCCCCTCCCAAAGAATTAAACATATGCGCGCAGTCTAGTTTTACAAAGCATCCTCCATCTTTACCTCATTATCGTCATCCTCGATGTCAGTGGCCCCCTCACCCATCTCCTCCGGCGCAACATCACCCGCGTTCCGATGTCTGGCCGACACGTTCTCCGGCTTAAGCGACCAGTTGTTCGCGAAGCGACCCGACTTGTTGAGTATGGCGATCTTCTCCAGCGTCTGGCGCAGATAGGCCTCGGGCTGCTTGAGCTGAGCTCGGAGGGACTTAAGCGACCAGTACTGATACTTCGCGAAGCACTGGAAGATCTTGTCCATGAGTTCGTTCTCGGGGATGCGGATCGTCTTCATCTCCACCTTCTTCGCCTTCGACGGCTTCGGTTGCGTTTTCTACAAAGAGTCTGGTTAGCTTGCCGAGGCAAAAATGCAAAGCACCGGGGGGGGGGATGGCACGTACGACGAGGTTATCCCAGTCTCCACCCATAGTGGTTTCGTTCCGGATCGCCTGGCCCATCTTGTTGCTGATGATCGAGATCTTGCCCCCCTGGTTCTCATCGTCTATTTGACGCTTCATGAGGTGCTTGTACTGCTCCGTCTTTACGGGCGCGAGCGTCAGCTCGTGAGCCAACCTGCCGATAAGCTTCGTCTTCTCTGTACACGGTCTCATTAGTACATGAAACACGGGCTTCTACCCGAAGCGGGAGGGGACGCTTACTAGGGATGGCTTTTCTGAAGTAGGGCTCGTTCCTATTACGCTGTGGTTTCGGCTTATCCACCCTCTCGGACCTCGCTCGCAATACGGCCAACGGCAGCCCGTTGCTCCTTGACTTCTCCTTGAATCCGGGCAGGTCCTCCTCTGCAAAGACAAAGTGGCTACCCGCCGTGTTGAACCGGTCGTTCGAACTCAGATCGTACTCCCTCGGAACCTCCTGGTGTTGCGGGATGTTATGGTTGAGGAGCATCTTCCGCCGTGTCTGCAGGCGCAAAGGACGGTTAGCTGGAGGTGGCGAAAGGCGTCCCCGCCCGCTTGGGTTCACCTACGATGTTCTTGAACTCATTCCCAACCTTGACGGGCTCCTCCCACACCCTCATGGTTCCGATTTGGATCTCCTGATCGTCGTTCAACTCCGACCAGCGCTTCCACAAGTGGTTCGGTACGCGCATCAGGGCAATGTGGTTCAGGTCCGTGGGACCATTCGGATCGTAAAAGTCCAGGTCCCCGGCGTCCTCGTACAGGTCATCGTCCATGAAGGGAGCCGGAGAGCCGGATTCGGACTTGACCTCTGACTTAACGTCAGGTTCCGACTTGAAGGAGTCTGCCATGTTGTCGCGTTGCGCCGACGGGTGGCGATGGGGATCGCGGGTATCGGTGGAAATGCGGTGAGCCTCGAGGATAGGATGGCCGGAGTCGGGAGGAGGCTTGGGGTTGAAAAGTGGCCTACAACTAAAGGAATGTAGACATTAAAAGGCGGGACCCGCAAGAGGAGCTGTGGAATGCCTATTCCCACTCAATTACGTCGTTGCGCCTGAAGCGGAAGTCTCCGAATGGCTGCGACAAATCAACCGAAGCTTTGCCGTCTTTAGCTCTTTTCCGCATCCGCACCTCTCATTCCCAGTGGGGCATGCACGGTACACTGGCATTCACCTTCGCCATCTTCACAGCCCCGGCCGGAATGTAGGCGGCTTTTACTTGGTGTTTTCACTGATTGTTGTCAGAACTAAGTGGCTCCTCTGGCCATTTGTTGTTCACTCAGACAGTCCCTTTTGACGGCGGTCAAAAAGTCTGATCCAGTCCCGATGCCCCAGTTCAGAGGATGTCGCCTTCCTCTAATTGCCGACATCTCGAAATCGCATCCACAACGTCTCTCGTACAACGAGTGCTTATCACCCGAAACAGCCTGCGCCTTTCCCTCATAGAACTAACCCCATTCGACCATCGACTACTTCCACCCTAGCGGCAACGCGCCCTCAGAATACATCGGTTTAAACAACCAAACCTACGCCTTACCAACCATCCTACCCACCCAGACGAACCCAAAATGCCCGTCAAACCCTTGGCGGCACTTTGCCTTCGGACTATATTGAAGCATATCGAATTAGTCTCTGGGCTCGGAAATGAGCTCCCACACGACAACCCCCACGTCCAGAGGATCCTCTCGAAGGTCTCGTCGGCGGACCAGCTCAGAGAGATTGAGCTGAACTCTCCCCAGCTACAGGGACACACCGAGAAGTTCTGGAGAGAACTAATCCGTCGCGAATTTCCCGGGGCGCGGAAGAAGAACTACGTCCCGTCCGACCCTGCCGGATGGTGGAAGATTTACAAGCGACACAAGAAGGAGCACGAGGAGTCCCTGGACGCCGCCACCGCTGCGCTGAAGAGCGCATTTGACGGAATCGCCGCTGAACAGGGGAAGAACGTGTCGCTTCTTCTTAACAGGAGCCAACTTCCCAAGCCACCTCGGACGGGACGTGCTCTCCACACACCCCGGACCGGTCAGCGGAACGCCAATACCAGCTCTCTGGCCTTTACCTCTGGGAGCAAGACCAAGCTAAACAGCGGGAAGAATGTACTGAAACGGGCGCGGCGGGAGGCGATGGACGTCGCTGCGAAGCGCGGAGCCCTGGGGAAAATGGCCCGTCCGATCGGAGCCCCGTCCAGCCAAATCAAGGCGGCCCCGCCGAGCCTCCTCGAGCACAATCGTGTTGCCTCCCAGCCGGAATTCAGAGTCCCGTCGGGATTGTCTACGAACAGGCCCGCCCCCGCCCGCGTACGCGACCCGTCACCCACCCATGGTAGGAAGAACGATGGACCCGATCCTATCGTTGTCGACGTCTCTAGTGAAGACGACGTGGATCCCCTGTTTGACGACCTCGATAAGCAGAGCCCCCCTGCGAAGAAGCCGAGGTTGGGCCCCAAGAAATCAGCACCTCCAGCAAAGGATCCTCTTTTCGATAGCGACGAGGATGAGGGCCCGAAGGCAAGGCCGGCTCCCGTGAAGTCCAAGGCCGTCACGAGTTCAGGCGCGGGTCCGTCCAAGCCTGGTCCGCTGAAGCGAGCGGGTGCGGCGGCTCTTCCGGGGAAACCTGGTGCGAGCCGCTTTTTGGCTCAGTCGTCTACTTCGTCTGGGAAGACTGCAGTTTCGAAGAGGCCTGCACAAACGTCTCCTCCGCCCAACCAGCCGGCGTCAGCTTCCACCGCTGGTGCAAAGGGCCCGGCCAAGCCAAGTCCAGGGGCGGGGTCGGGGGCGGGACGAGCATCTTCGCCTCAGGAGAAGCCGTCGGCGTCGGGGTCTACGCCTCAGCCGCCCATGGTCCGTCGGAAGCCAAAGGTGGACATATTTATGAAGCCGAGGAAACGGCCGTGATTGACGGTTCATATATCGCTAGAGGATATCTGTCTATCGAGTGCGCCTCAGAATATCGAGTTGGGTTGTTGTTTCGGGCGTCCTGGGTCTAGGGGTTTTATTTTCGGGATGGCGTTGCATTTAGAGCGAGAGCCGCGGTTTTGCATAGAGGGCATGACCATGGATACCTGTGTGATTATTTATGGCGTATGAGTAGATTCAGTTGCACACATGTTGCATTATGCTTAAATATATCTATGTACAGCGTTGCCTCGTTTCTATTTTACACCGTATTTCGTATTGTCTCCATCCGGTGACCATCTTATCAACGAAGTAGAGCAGGGCATATATCATTCCCTATCGTCTCGATGTCACCGCCTCAATCGTACAAGAGTCTTGGTTGTCGTTACTTCGCCTCAGCCTTCATCCTCGTCTTATACTCCCTCGGGCTCTCAAGCTTCTTGCCCCCCCACATCCCCAACCCCTTCCTCTTCGCCTTCTCCTCCGCCCTCCTATAAACCGCCTCCCGGCCCCCGAACTCAACCCCCACCTTGGCTTCGTACGTCGTCGCCAGCCCCCTCTTCAGCATCTCCAGCCCGACGTCACTGCGCAGTATGAACGGGAAGCGGCGGACGTAGACGGTCGCGACGGCGCGGTCGTACTGGTCGCGGCGGTGGAGGACGGCGCGGACGGTGCGTTTGTGGATGTACGAGGTTAGGAAGGTGAGGGCCTCGGCGGAGAAGGGTTGCGCGGGGCGGCCGAAGTGGGAGCCTTCGGGCGCGTCGACGCCGGCGAGGCGGACGGGGATCTAGGGCCGGGAGACGTTAGCGTTTCCGCGTAACAGCACACGTGTAGCGGGTCAGCGGCTGAGGGTAAGACGTACGGTCTGGTTCTTGAGGTCCGACCGAGAGGTGGGGATCCCCCTCAGCCAGCCCCATCCAGCAAGCCTACCACCAGGCGTATGATACAGATGGAACCCATCACCATCCCCCACGCTCGTGACGCGACCCAGCAGTTTCCGCCTGCGAAAGGCCGTCGGCTTGATGTACGCGGTCCCTGGAATCCGGCGCAGGAAGCGCCTGTAAAAGGCCACGAGGCCCAGGACGCCGAGTGTCGAGAGGGCGGTGGGGAGGACGAGCTGGCGCGGGTCGCCGGTGGGGAAGTAGGCGGACCAGGGCGAGGGGTCCTTTGGCCCTTCTTTCCCGGGGGGAGGGGAGGAGCCGAAGGGCCAAGGGGCCATTATGAGGGTGGGGAGGGGTTGTTGGATCGCGGCGTTTGGTCCATCGGTGTTGCTCGTCGTCGGTTGGGGTTTCGCGGTCGTGGGGTTGGAAAGGGATCGCGCGTTAACACAGGTGGTGGCACTTGGCTAAGGGGTCGTAATATTGCGGGGACAGAGGGTATCGTCGTCTTGGCGTGCTAAGCTTATCCCAACCTCATCCTCGAGAAGACTTACTAATGATGTCCGTTTGCTCTTTCAAACGTTTCCGTCTCTCTCTGTTTATATAAAAATGCAAACGCCCTAATATAATTTGACCCGTGAAGCCTATGGACCTTGACTTGCCAAGTACTTCCCCAACCCCGATGTACCGAGTAGCTCATGCCCAGCACCCATCACTCGTCGCCATGAGTGATCCCTTGGGCTGCTTTCGCCTGCGCATGTCCCCGACTACCACAAGACAGTCCTCACGCCTCCTCGCCCTTCATAATCCTCGCCAGCTTCTCGTGAATCCCCTTCCAGTTCGCCTCACACTGCCCCTTCACAATCCCCGCCAAAAGCCTCGAGCACGAAATCGCCGACTCCTCCACCAACTCCAGCCCACCCCCTTCCACCTCTCTAACCTCCCACACCGTCTCCATGACGATGCTGAGCGGGCTCCTCAGCCGCACGAAGATGCCCCGCTCGAGGTCCACCACCTCGGACGTGCTGACCACGTCCGAGTCCCACAGCCCCGCGGGGAGCGCGTGGACCCTGTCGACGACTTCGTAGAGCTTCGGGGGGTCCGAGGTGGGCGGAGAGCAGGTGCGGGAGGGGGGTATGGGTGAGACGGAGGCGGGGGGCAGTGACTTGTAGGAAACCATGTGGGGGTCGCATTTTATGAATGCTTCGTGGTTGTGGAGGGTTGAGATGGCCTTTTCGGCGGGGATGGAGGGAGGGATGGGGCTTGTGAATTTTATGGTTGTGGTCGTGCTGAAGAAAGCTTGATGGTGTTAGCTGGGGCGAGTCGTAGGGGACGTTGGCGACTTACATGTCATGGTGGGCGGATGTCAAATGTATCTGGGATACGAAGGTATGTTTGAAATGGCCGAGTTTTCTTGTAAAAGCAGGTGATTGACAAAATACTGTAAGTACGAGGTATTTTTTAGGGGATAAATAGGAGATGCAGAGTCCGTGGGCGTTTTTTGGTTTAAGATCCCCTGCCATCGCGCTGACACGCCGAATGTCTCATCGCCGAGGGGCATCCCTGGTTGTGTGTCCCCCCAGCCGCCAAGGCATAGCTCCCGCATATCTGGCGCTCCTGTCAAAACCTGGAAGTGACCTTGTCATTTTTTGGACCAGATCCGATGAATGATGACTTTGGGCGGTACACTTTTGGCCATTTAATGGACTAGAGCCTTTCGCAATGACGGCGTCGCCCGTACATGTTCGTTCGAGGTACACGAAAAGGCATCGATTTTTTTAAACGTGTGGAAGGTGAAAACATGTATTCTTATCGTCTATGAGCTAGCATTCCGACGCCAACGATGGAAATATAAAAGCATGGTCCTGTGGTGTAAGACGAATCGGTCCTCTTACACATCACGCCCTCGAGAAGAGGCACCCCTTTTCTCCCGCGCATATCTACCAAGACGACCGAACATTCGGCAACACTACCCCCTCCTCTCCCCACTCTCGCTCGCCCTCATATTTCTTCCTCCCCTCGACACCAACAGCCCGGGCCTCATCACGCCCAGCTGCCTCCTCGACCTCCTTCATCCGCCGCTCCCTAAACCGGATCCTCGCCTCCTTAAGTGCCTCTACCCTCTCCCTAAAGTTTCCCAGCGCGACCTTCAGCTTCTTCACGAGGTCGTCCATACGCTGGCAGGACTCGCACACGGAGCCGACCGAGACGGTGTCGAGCGGGTGCGCGACCTTGACTTCGCAGGGGGCGCGGCCCTCCCGGTCCGCTCGGCGCTCGGCCTCGACGCGGCAGGCTTTGAAGAAGGAGGTATAGGCGGTATGGCTGCAGGTGTAGCGGGTGCTCTTGTAGTAGCACATCCTACACAGCTCTCCTCTCGAGCGTTTCTCGTTTGGCGCGTTCGGGGCTGTGTGGGTGGGTAGTACGGCAAACGGATGCCGTTTTGTTCGGGACTGATATGGAAGCAGGATGAAAGGCGGAAATGGGGCGATAGGTTGATGTGGATGGCAGCCGTCAGAGCTGTCGAAATGCTGGGGACACGATATATAGGCTTGTTGCCTTCAGACGGGAGCGGATCTGTCCAAGATGGCGTTGGCCGGGATTTTGATTGCCAGTATTCATTTGCATATTGGCGCTCTGCACATTATATACAAGCAAACGGGTACGGAGCTGACCAAAACATTGGGTTCTTTGTTCTCCGGCAGCACCCCCTGAAGTATTGACGAAGATTTAACCGTCGCGACAACGGCATTGTCTGGACTGGAGAGATTTTAGACCTGAAAGAAAGCTGCTAGAGGACAAAGAGCTGGGAGGGCTAGCCTGATGCAAAGGCGGCTGCGAAGCCCCTGGTTATTGCGCCGGGCCCGTCTGCTCGCGACTTACGGTTAACTTCCACCGCTGGAGATATCCAAAAGAGGGAGCGATGAAAGTGTTCCAGCTCGGAGGACTTCGGAAAAATCTCTCGCCCACGTCAACTTGTTCGTGTCTGTAGCATCGTCTACATGGGGGACTGCAACGCCCAACCGCGAGAGCGTCTTGAGCAGAGACGAGTCGTCAGAGGACGACATCACAACGCCGGACGACAGCAAAAGACACTCCATATCGGTCGTCGAGTCCCCAAAATAAACCACGGGCCTGTCGCCGACGTCCTGCAGTATGGTCCGGAGGGCCACCAGCTTATCTCCTGCAGTCGCGAGGAAAGTCTGGGTGGCGGGACAGGATATCCTGCCTCCATTGAGGACCTCGTTCGAGACGACGCAAAGCCTGTCATCGAACTGGTGTAGGACTCCGCGGATGAAGCTCTTAGACCAGTTGACAGACAGGACGTACACCGGCCACCCACGGGTCTCCGCCAGAGACAGGAGCTCCGGGATGCCCTCACGCAGAGCGATTCTCTCCTCACGGAGAGCAGCGATGCCGGCCGCGAGTAATTCTTGCGACAATATGCCGTCAAAGAGGCCCGATGCCTCTAGGCGCCTCACCGAGGCCACCTCAACGTCCCGCAAGTCGGCGAGGTACTTCCTCTCGGTCTCGAGGTCTACCCGGCTGTCCTCCGCCACGGGGTACTCCGCCTTGTATTTCGCGCAGCTCTTGCCGTACAGATCCACGATTTCCGCCCACGCGCCCGAGAAATCCCGGCCGCGCTCGTTGTGGATCCTGATGGCGGATTGTGCGAGTTCGTTGATGGTGTCTTTGACGGTGATGGTGCCGTCGAAGTCTAGAACGAGTGCCATGGTGAGAGTGAGAGGAGCACCCAACGCCCTATTGCTCTATACAAGGGCGTCTAGTGGAAAGAATGGACAAAACATGGAGTTCCCGGGTCGCTGCCGCGCATGCCATTTTCTGGTTTCTCCAACATTCCGTCACGTGAATGCATGGCACCCCACCTTGTCCCATTTTCTGCGCCGGCCGAACGTTGCTCTTCGATGAAGATCAAGTACCCGTCCCTTGTGCAGCTTGTCTCTAATTCCACGTCGATACGACTCCTCGTCACCACCCCTTTCCCGGCCTTATTTTAGAATCTTCAATTTCGGAACTTCTCGTATCCGAACTAATCGCGGAAGTGCCGTGCTGAGGAGCGTCAAAGCACGTCATCCCTGGCGGAGTCGCAACGCTGCCATCGAGCTTTCAACTCACTGCTCTGTGGGAGGGAGAGGGCGGAGGATGGCAGACACACTCCGTGCAATTGTGCTAGTCCAGATCGTCTCAATGATGGATAACCGACACGCAGTCTTCAGCAATCTTAAGAAGCTCGGACGCGACGGGAGGTGACGACGACTGGGGATGCGACTACGCGCACTACGTAGGGGGTCCTGAATAATCGCGATGGACGCCTCTTCTGATGATGACGATTATGGAGACGAGCTTAACCGGTACTATAACATGAAGATCGGGGGCAGCGTTAACCTGGTTGGATGGTAGTTTAGCAATATGGCTCGGTTTCCGAAGCTGTCTTAGATGGCCCTTGATATTCTAACTATTCCGGCCATGACAACTGACTGCGAGAGCTCCTTTAGCATCGCTAAGCTTACCCTTAGCTCTCAGAGGCATGCCGTGAAGTGGGAGACTACCGAAATGCTTCCGCTGCTGAAGAACTGGCCAAGGAACAGCACCATCATCATTTGGGGGGGGGATAAAGGCAGGTTGGGGTTGGGGACCGTTCGAGAGGCAGTAGGGTCGCGAATAACTTTATTTGTAGATTAATCAGATCAGATTACGAGGGCCTGACTGAACCAGGCTTTCCACTTGGACCATGCTGTTCCCCGTATGTTATTTTCAGATCTGACGAACGCCGAGTGGCATGAGGTTAGAGTTCTTGTCCGGTTTGAGTTAACCCTCGCCCGGCCGTATAAACGCACACCAGAGTGTCTTCAGGCCCCTATCCCGGCCTCGCGCCACTCCCATAACCTGAATTGTCCTCGCGCTACATTTCAGCATAATGTCTAGAGTGGAACACCGAGTACCGGCTGCTGGAGGCCTAGATGCCGTAGTGCACGGGGAATCCTTGCTCCGTGTCTCCTTCGAGATTCTCGACATGATAGCCCGCGAGCTGCCACCGCCATCTCGCGTCGCCCTCGCCCTATCCTGCAAAGCCATCATCGCAGTTCTTACATCCACCCGTGCGATACGAAACTTGAATCGACGAGAGATAATCGAGGCTCTGCAGTTACTGGAGAGGGATACCCCCGGCCACTTCTTGTGCTTTGGATGTCTTCGCCTCTGCCCCTGGAAGCCTGGAAACCGTCTCCGCTGGCGAGGACAGGCGCACGAAAAGTGCGGAGGATATGTCAAGCGTACCTCGCTCAAGTATAGAGCCAGGAAGCGCGGGGATGGCCCACTCCAATTTTGGCCGGCCGGAGGATACCCCCTGCGGTGCATATTCTTCCCTCTCGCAGTCCATCGACTGGCATGGAAGCCCCGCACCGAGGGCCCTGTGATATTTCTCTCAGAGGCATACCAAGTTATGAACCGTCACCGCCTGGGCCACCCCTTCGGATTACCTCTAGAGTCGTTAGAGCGGCAGTTCTACTGCGAAAGGTATCTCACGCTGGACAAGGAGGAACTCGTGGGCGACCACTTCTCGCTCCAGAAGTTTACGCATGGGAGACGCCCCCTCACACGACACCGCCGGGACAGGATAATTGACGAGTCCTCTCCTGAATCAGGGATAGGACGGGACCTCAGTGAACCTTCTCCGCCTGCCCAGCTGTGGAAATTCTATCACGAGTATAAAGCAAAGATTATAGACGGCGAATTGTTTATCTGCCGAATCCATCGCTTGACAGGGCCCCCCGTGGCGAGTTGGAGGTTCACAAAGCTTCTCCACGACTTGGCATTGCCTGTGTGCCAGCACCTCTTTACTCGTACGAAGCCACCAGCGTCCTTCGGACCTATAACAACGCAACCGGAGAGGGAATACCCTCGGACAGCCACGCATCTTCCGTTGCTCAGGTCTATCCCCCATCGTTATTTTAGCCCTAGCGAACCAACCGTGGGATCTTGCGACACTTGTTTCACGGACTACGTCATCTATATAACGGTCGCGCTGGCCGGAAAACGGGACTGGCAGCTGGAGCTCACCACATATCATCGACTTGGTAGCTGTTCATCGCCGGATGACCCCGTGTGGTCAGTCTTTACGAGTTTCGCCCCGCACCTGTGGGCTTTTAGAGTTGCCCGTTCATCTCGTCAGTCGTCCTCCAGGAAGTACGGGCTGGGAGACGTGCGAAAGCATTGGTACAATGATGAACAATTCTTCCAGCAGCTGCCAGGAAAATGGGCGGGTTGGGACCAGGACTCGGTTCCGTTCCACTGGACCGGAGACATCGGTAGCGAAGACTGGCGTGGGGTTCGAAGCCCAGAGCTTTTCTAATACAGGAGACCCTGTTGGGCTTTCCAGTTTCCGATCCGAGACACATAATCCCTGTATCTTTTAAACATCTCTTCATTTCCGCAACTTGTCTCAACTGTGCGATGACGCGATGACTTCGCTTAGATCCAGACACCCACGTCCACGCCAATATCTCAAAGGACTGGGCTTCAACGTAAACTACGAATTACGATTCAGAGCGAACCGTCGTCATATCGTAGCGAGAAATCCTCGATCGAGGCATGATATTCTGGGTGAGATGATGATTCTCGATGGGAAACTGAAACCCCAAACCGGACGTCTTATCTTCGCCAATAAGCACGCGGGGAGGACTACAGTTAGCTAAGTGAGCGAAAGGATGCCTGCGGTGTGGGTCCCCGGTCAGTGCTGTCCCTGTGGATCCGCGCTCTGTGTTGTGCTTGTGCTGCAGACGCGGGTGGCGGTCGGCTAAGATCTGGCTAAAGATGCCGGCCGCCCCTAAATCGACTTCATCGTTTCGTTTCGCCGCCAAGGGGTCCCCGGGATGTTTCACGGACATTCTCGAGCTCGCCATGGACGATATTATCATATTTCATTGAATATTCACAGAAGCCCATCGCGGTGCTCTCACTTTGCGGCCCGAGGTTTTGACAACGTCCTGGAACGTGCCGCCGCTCGGCGTTGACCGCCCTCTCGCCTGCCGATCTTCGAATTCGCCTTCGCCCGATTTGGGTTTCGCTTTTAAGTCGGTGATGGTACGGACTTTATCTTTTATCCGGCGTGATGTTGCTTCTTTGAGCAACTAAGTTTTCATTTTCTGGCTGTAAGTATCATTTATTGTCTTACGGTTTAGCATCTGGCTTTTGTTTGTGTTCTCCATTCCTGGCATCGCCTTCGAAATCGGGGTGGGTTCGTGCAAGTGCCTGAGAAGCCTGGGATTTGAAAGCTGGAGAACTCAGGACCGGAGAGGTATGGGGGCAGGTTGGGGAGTGAAGGTTGGACTTGGTATCCATCCTCTTTCCTGTGGAATGACCGTCATGGGTTAAAATACCCTTGTGGAAACCATACTGGCTTACACTTTCGGTACCCTCGTGGACCGGAGCTGGATGGTCGTTTTGGACCTAAACCTTCAGTGGCCTATCAGGCTAGGCTTCAAGGTGATGTGTCCTGGAAGCCTTGCTTGCCCGTTTGCTGGCTGATGGAAGGTGGAATGGACTCCAGAATGAGTGTTCTGAGGCTCTGCCTGTTGTCTCCTCCATTATGTTATGAGGATCGCGACTCACGCATACCTTCATCTGTGCATGGGCTGTTCACCTCAGTGCTTCCCATGCCATTGTCTTTTGCCAGTGTCCCAAGGGCAAGTGCTATGCTCAGTCCCAAGCCAGTGGCCATGTGGGATAGATGCCTGGTCACCTGGTCAAAGCATCATGCTCCAGCACGTTCCCTTTCTCTAATCCCCCACCGCATTCACCAATTTGCCAAAGGTAAACAACTGGGCTTGGATTTGTGGAAGCTTCACGCACACTTTCTCCCTGTCAATACTGCACTTGATCGCGTTCCCATCTTCTGCACTTCTCATTCATTTTACAACACATTCTCCCTCCAAGCCAATACTCTTTCCCTACCTCATTCATTTTCTTGATATCCCTTCATTCCATGTCTATTCGCCAGCACCATGCCTTTCTACATCGACGATCCTGAGTGGAGGGGTCGCTCCCGTGATGGCATCCCGGGCCAGTCCCTCACGCATCGACCCGCGATGGAGGGCTCTGACTGCTCATCCAGCGATGACGAGGATGATCTCATTGACGAGAAGCCGAAGCGTCTGTCCAAGACGACTCACACCAACCCGCACACCGCAGTTGAAGAGTATCAGAAATGCCAGATCGAAGAGATCATTTTGGCCATCAAGGACTTCGACACCTTTGCTGCTCGATACCCTCCCGAGGCGATGCCCAAACCCAGGCATGTCCTTTAGCACAATTCCCATGATTACAGGCTGCTTTTCTTCTTATCAGAGCCTTTCTATCTGCGTCTTTAACACTGAATACTAACTGCTGTCCTCAGGTCTTATTACACTGAGAGTGCTGTTCCTGGCGTCTTGGATATCTATCCCGAGATAGACCATACGGATTTCACCTATCAGGGCCACACAGGTAAATTATGCACTAGTTACTCGTGAGCTCTGCACAATGCTAATAATTGGGGCAGATCACAAGCTGGTAACCTCTCACGTCCTTTACGGGCACGACCTCACTCACAGGAGTGTGACCCCCGAATCAGAACGGTCTCAGTCCACAAACTCGTCCATTAGTGGCTTCACCCCCCAGTGGGTTTCCACCACCCAGGGCGACACTACTCTTCCTTTGTACCATCGACGGCCCGTGGCTGTTAAAGGAAAGCCTTCCGTCGAAGAGCCGAAGCGGACGTCGAGCCCCCTTTCAGCCGCTCGAAAGTTCTTCACCCGGCTCTGGGCGAAAAGGGTGACACAGTCTGACACGGAGGCTTCTGTCGCGAATCGCAACCGAGATTCAGAAAGTGCCCGCTCAGAAGCCATCTTGTCTCCGAGTAGGGGGGCTTATTTCACCGACATCAGTCTCCGCTAGGGCATGCCCGTAGGGGGCTCATAGGGTCTGTCTAGACGAGCCGAGACCCTCTGCTTGAGTCCGTTTTCTCCTTCCATCTATCACACGCGCCGTTTCATTTCTATTCGAGTTTGGACCTTCAACCGCTTTTCTTCCCTGCCTTTTCCTCTCTTTCATGTGACATGAAACCTACCCCAGCACTCTTCTCACGACCCTTTCCCAAGCTATCAGCTTCCCACCTGGTAGCATTTCAGTTCTGCATTTGATACCCGTTCCCCTGTCTCTTATCCACCGTCAACATGGCCACTCTGCAGGTTCGCGATCCCGACTTTTCTGTCACCAAGCAGAAGGCGATAGAGGATGCCAAGACTATGCAAGTTGCCGTCAACGAGCAGTGTGCCTCGGTTGGCCAAGAAATCCCACCATATTCCCTGTCAGAGCTCATCGGCAAAGGCAGCTTCGGCCGGGTCTACAAGGCCACCTCGAAGAAGACGAGCCGGATGGTGGCCGTCAAAATAATAGACATCGAGGAGAGCGACACAATCAACCCGAAGTTGTCAGATACCTACGGCGAGTTTCTTAAGGAGATCAACGCGCTCAAGCTCCTCACGAATAGCGGGGCCAGGAACATCAATCATGTTATCGACGCGCTGCCCGTCGGCCAGTCAATGTGGATGATCACGGAATACTGCGCGGGCGGTAGCGTATCAACACTGATGAAGCCCACGGCACCGGGTGGACTGCAGGAGCGGTGGATAATACCGGTCCTCAGGGAAGTCGCCGAGGCCATCTACTGGGTGCACAAGCAAGGCGTCATCCACCGAGACATAAAGTGCGCCAACATTCTCGTCCACGAGGCCGGCGGCGTCCAGCTTTGTGACTTTGGCGTTGCGGGCGTCATAGAGACTAAGTTTGACAAAAGGTCTACGTTCATTGGGACCCTACATTGGATGGCGCCGGAGCTTTTCGCTTTTGATCAGGCCACCTCGTACGGAACGGAAGTCGATATATGGGCATTTGGCTCAATGGTGTACGAGATCGCCTCGGGCCTCCCGCCCAACACGCAAGTCATGGACATGGTGCGGCTGGGAAACCACCTCAAGCAGCACGCACCGAGGCTCGAGGGTGATCAGTACAGCGATGGACTCAAAGACATGGTCGCCTACTGTATGGAAGAGCTACCGCGGAACCGTCCTACCATCGAGCAGGTGCAGCGCCATCCATACATCGCCAACTCCGCCTCGGCGTACCCCACCCGGTCCCTAGCCATGCTGGTACGCGCATACAAGCTCTGGGAAGGCCAAGGCGGTAGCCGCAAATCGCTCTTTGCGCCTGGCGGTGCCCAGGGTCCTCAGGACGTCACGGCGACCGCGCTGGCCAACGACGAGTGGAACTTTAGCACCACGGCCGCCTTCGACCAGCAGGTGCTCCGGGACAATGACCCGCAGACTGTCTATGACGCCTATGGCTCCCAAGTCGACTTCCATGCCGACCAGAGCGATTCCGAGCAGACGTCACGCCCCCAAATGGGCCGGGGAGGCAGGCGTAAGCCGCCCAACTTCCCCGTCCTCAAAGCTCCGCTTGAGAAACTATTCGACCCCAACACTTTGACGGGCTACGCCGAAAACTCAAAGAACTACTACGGTGCCTTTGGGCCGCCGCCCCCTCCGAGCTCTGACCTACCGCTCAGAGACGACTCCGGCGGCCAGGGGTCCGATGTGAGGGAGTCGCTAATAGACCTGGACGCGTCCCTCCACGGCAGCGACCTCGCGAGCTTCGCTGACATGCACACTCTCCGCGCCGGCGTCCCCCGCGCGTCGGTCGACTACAGCATGTCCGACACGCAGGACTTTAACAAGCCGCCCCTCAGCGACCCAGAGATGCTAAACACCAACAGGCGGACCCAGGACTGGAAGTTCCCCACCATGGCGCCGCCCGCGTCCGCCAACCCGGAGATGTCGCGCTTCTCCTTCAACAGGGACTTCTCCTTTGGCGAGGACAAGCCGGCGCCCGGTTTAAGGAAGTCGGGCCACTACGCCGCCGACTCGGCGCCCGTCTCTATATCCATCTCCAACACGCAGGTGTATAACCCGGAGCACCAGCTCACGGTCCCGCGCGCGTCGTCGCAGGCCGCGAACCGGGCGTCGGCAAGCAGTCTTATTGACCTCGACATGAGCATGGCGGACCCGGTGGACACAACGCGGCCTTCGACGGCACACTCGGACGCCGCGTCCATCGGAGGGTCGGAGGTCGGCGGCGCGAACCCCTTCGAGCTCGAGCGCCACGCGAGCCTTTACGTGCCGTTTACGAACCGCGAGCCGTCGATCTACGTGTCGGAGGACACGGGAGCAAGCAATGGGCTGAATCTCACTGCGCTGAGGCAGGGTCGGTTCTCGAGGGACCAGTCGCTGAGCGACATCTCGGACGGCGGGTCCCGCCCGCCGTCGCAAGCGCAGGGCATGCCGCCCGCTTCGGTGCGGGGCTCACCCACGAGCGGAAGGGAGGGAGCTCTCAGCCCCGCGATGGCGATACGGAACGGGGGTCCGCCGATTAGGAACGGGATTCCCGACAGGGACGAGGGTGCCGTGAGGGATGACGCGCGGGGGGCGGCGTTGCCGAGGGCCCCGGCGCCGCCTTCGGAGAGGGTGATGCTCGGGGAGGCGGGGTTGGAGGAGGTAAAGGGGGAGTTTAGGAGGCTTATGATGAGCTTTGGAGAGCATTTGGACTTGGCGAGCGACAGGCTGGGGGAGTTGCCGGTGAGGAGGGGGAGGGACAGCGCTGTCCAGGAATAACGGGGAAAGCGGCTGGGCAGGGTGTTTTGGGAGGAGCAGCTGTGGTTTTATCACCGGGTGATTTTATTGTACCACTATGTGTTTTTACGTACATTCCTGCGAAGCATCGGATGCATTGAAACGAGTTTTAAAGCACAAATTAAACCCTATGAGTATCTCATCAAGCGCCAGACTCCTGTTCCAACCCCGTACGGAGCCAGCAAATGTATCTCTCCTCAAACCAAACTCCCCATCAATAGAACCTGATACCGCTCCACAACCTCCCGCAACCGAATCATAACACCAGCCGCCAGCCCCCTAACCCGATCCTCCTCCTCCTCCCCGCCCCTCGTAGAACTAAGCACAGTACCAAGCCACTCCACCGTCTCAACGATCTCCTTCCCCTGCCTCTCACACAACCCCCTATTATCCCCCTCGTTAACCTCCACCAGCACAGCCAGAACCGTCACCGCACCCGACAAGACCGGCAGGTCTGACTGCGAGCGCAGCGCAAGCACAAGGCTCCACGACTCGGCCGTCATCTCCGGTAGCGAAAGCGTCGACGGCCCCGCGGCGTGGACGAGGATCGCAATGGTCTTGAGGAAGGTGGACAAGAGGTGCGGGTCTAGAACGTGGGCCGCCGGGTTCCGGAGCGCATGCTGAAGGCGAGCGGTCAGCGGTGAGAAAAAGTAGGTGGATATGAGGTTCGCAGTCGTGTTTGGTATGGAGCGCACGCGCGACTTCTTGCTCGCCGCAGCCGCCTTGCTCTTCATTGTTGAGAGCTTGAGGGCGTCGGGACCCGCGAGGTCGTCTGCCGCTGAGGCGGCCATGGGGGCTAGGAAGGACGAAGTAACGGACTGCGCGATGGAGTCAAGGGCCGTCGGTGGCAGAGCCTTCAGGTCATCGCCGGGCCGCGTCAGGCTCTGGGCTTCCCCGAGGTACAGCTGCTCCATCTTCTCGCCGAGTCTCTTGGAAGGGAACGACGCGGCGGCGGCATATCCGGACTCCTCGAACCCAGCCAACTCCCTAGCCGCGAGACCCAGCGCGGAGACGATGGCGGCGCGCTGCGAGATGGAGTAATCACCGTTGAAGAATGTCTTTGCGAACCACGGCGCCATGGCCCGCGGCTGCGCGACGATGAGCGCGAGGATGCCCTGCAAGCGCAGCTCGTAAAAGTCTTCGAGGTCGAACTTGTCATGCAGGCCGATGAGCAGCGACGCCAGCTCATCGGCGTGGTCGCTGACCTCGGTGCCAAAGGTGGCCTTCCGGCGGATGAGGGACGGAGCGGTTTCGATGGCGAGCTTCTGCTTATCGTAGCTCTCGGCGTCGCGGAGGTAGGCGATGAGGTTCCGGATGTAGACTGGGGGCTTGGGCTTGTCGCGACGGACGAGGGTCGGGTCTTCGTCGGAATCCTCGGCGTCGGAGTCTGGTTTCGCGTATGGGACGATGTCGTCCTCGCTCTCCGAGTCCACTTCTTCGATGATCATCTTTGGCTTCGCATCTGCGGGTTTCGGAACAGGCTTTGTCTTTGGCGTTTTCCGTGGGGGGTTGCTTGGCTCAGAAGGCTTCGTTGTCGTTGTCGACTGAGGGATCAGGATATTAATAGGGCCGACTTCATCTGAGACTTCAATGAGGCCTTTATACCACTTCGCCTCGTCCGTATTCATCTCGTCCATATGGAAGTCGAGTTTCGTTGCCCCCTCGTGGCCTAGAGACGAAAGGGCTTCGCCCACGACCATACCAAGAAACCTCGCGGTGCCTTGGGCAGAATTGAGCCGGTTCGACACCATGTCGAGGTACGTCCGCGAACGTAGAAGGGTCTTGAACCGCCGGGATGACAATCGGTTGAGGTGCCCGGCGCTGAGAAGAACGACTTGAGCCAGAGCTAGGAGATGTCAGCTTCACACAATTGGCACGCGGAGAGTAAGACGACGCTCTACCTTGATGCTGAAGCATGGGGGTATGCTTGATGTATAAGTCATCCCCGAACTGGTCCATAGACTTCTCCAAAACATCAGCCAGCGAATGCTCATCCTTGGCCAGGCATGCCAATACGGCCCGTCGGATGGCAGTATTCCCGTCAGGACCAGCTCCAACGGGTCCTATCAGCCAGTCGACTATGCAAGTCTTCTTGAAGGTCTCATCCGGTGTCACTTTGCAGATGAGGCCCGCGACGGCGGAGATGACGGGGTCCCGCGAAGAAGACTCCGCAATACTGGGCTTGTTGAAAAAGGTCGACGTCAGATAGCGTAGCAGAGACGAGAATAGCTTCATCCTTTCTGTTAGGGGGAGACAGGCGAGGAGACGATTGAAGGCTTCTAGGTCGCCATCCTCGCGTAGTAGGAGGACCTCGAATAGCTGGCCATTGATCACCTCTGAAATAAGTTAGCAAGGACAAGAGACTCCTTCCTCACATGAGGCCGAAACCTACCGGGATAACCAAGGCTCAATGAACGCACGAGCAACTCTCCACACACCTTCAGCCCTTCATCTGATGTATCGTTCTTTACCCAACTGGCAATAGACAGAGCGAGCCACCTGCTGTACTTCTGACCATCTGAGACCCAGTGAGTCGACGAGGGACCTTCCCCAGCCAAAGCGTCCGCTTCGGCAGCCAAAGCCACCACCTTCCCACGGGCTAGGGACGAAACTAATTCGTGCGATACATGGTGGTTCTTCGCGGCACCATAATTCCGCGCCGTGGCCCTGCGCCAGATTGACTGTACGGTACTCCTCCCATCCAATAGCGCGCAGAGGAGCTCTAGGACGAGGTTGATATTCAGCGCGAGATCAGGCCGCTTCGGACCGTCTTTGCCTGACTTGATCTCTTGCACCAGGGCCCGCAGCCGGAGAAGGATGGTGTTGAGCCCGGCTAAACTCCTCAGACACTCTATAAAGAGGCCCAGGTCTGTGGTTTTCCCTGCCGATTGTGATTCATCCAACGACCCTTCTCGAAGCAGTGGCCAGTAGTTTGGGGCGATCTCGGTAACGAGTACCTGAGTTATCTGGGCGCTTAGGGGACTTGACGTGTGAATGCTAAAGGAGGCCTCAGACGACTCCGGTGACCCCGAATTTGACAGGTAGTTCAGAACAGTGACGAGGGTATCATAGTCTGGCTGATCCTTCAGAGTCTCGAGAGCATCCTCTGGGCTTGAGATGGCAGGCCGTTTGCTTTTCGAGACGGGTGCCGCTGCCGCGCCGGGACTATGGGGCCCTCCGAGAGATCTCGCTTCCTTGGATTTCGTGTATGTCGTGCTAATGGGAGTGAAGAAGTCATCCATTTTGCATCGTGGTGGGTGCTCAAAGTTGGAGCTCGGTGTGAAGGTGATTCCTAAGATGGCACAAGTACATAGAGGTACGAAATACTTGGTCCTGTGCTGCCCCACTAATACCACTCTACCGCGATATCGAGGCGGGTTGAAATGACTAGGCACTGTGACTTCGGCGTAAGTGGACCCCTGCCCGATTGGACGGGTGCCTGCGGGGCAACGGCTCAAGCAGCCGTCTCTCCAACCCCACCACACTGCTCATCGCGACTCGAGGCAGCTGAGCTTAGCTCCGTGACAGGACCCTTACCCGCGGTATCTCACCCCAAGTCGCAAACGTCGCAGAGCAGGAAGATGGAAGTCGTCACCGCCTCCCGCCCGGGCCCTTCGTCCCTCAACGAAGGCTCAAGATGGTAAGTGCTCTTTGGGTATCAAGCCCGCCTCTGTCGCGCCAGTTACTGAACTCGTGCTAGGAAATACCTAGAGCACATCCGCCATAACCCCGGGCCGTATACCGACCCGGATGCCACCAGCCCGGAGGCGATGGCGCAGTTTGATAATATGAAGATATTGTATGCGCAGCGCAGGCCTTCCTCTCCCCTCTCAACCGCCATTGGCTCACTCGCTAACCAACCCGTGTGCCAGAGTCATGTTAGTACCCGCCGCGAGCTCGACGAACGAGGCACGACACTGACGGGGGATATAGTGGCGCCGGAGGCCTGGGCTGCGAGATCCTCAAGAACCTAGCGCTGTCGAAATTCAAGGACATACACGTCATTGACATGGGTACGGCATGCCACCGGCCGATCGTCTCCCGGTCTTCAGGATTCTGGAAAGCTAGTCCTAACGACGCCTAGACACAATCGACATCTCGAACCTCAACCGACAGTTCCTTTTCAGACAGTCAGATGTCGGCAAGTACAAGGCGGAAGTGGCCGCGAGCTTCGTCATGAGGAGGGTGAAGGGCGTCAAGATAACGGCCCACAACTGCAAGATCCAGGATATGGATGACGACTTCTACATGCAGTTCCAGATGGTCGTATGCGGTCTTGACAGCATCGAAGCCCGCAGGTGGATAAACGCGAAGCTAGTAGCCCTGGCCGAGGAGAGTGAGGGGCCGGATGGCATCAAGCCCATGATTGATGGCGGCACGGAGGGTAACTCAGGCCCCGCCCATGGCGGCTAGGCCGTTCGAAGATGATTGCTAACCGCTCGTGTCTAGGCTTCAAGGGCCAGGCTCGGGTAATCATACCGAGGATAACCTCCTGCTTCGAATGCCAACTCGACATGCACGCTCCCCGCGCAGCGATACCCCTCTGCACCCTCGCCGCCATCCCCCGCCAGCCAGAACACTGCATCGAATGGGCGCACGTCATGGCATGGGACGAGGAGAAGCCCTTCCCACAGCTTGACAAGGATGACCCCGAACACGTAACATGGCTCTACGAGAAGGCCCTCAAGCGCGCCGCCGAGTTCAACATTCCCGGCGTCACGTACTCCCTCACGCAAGGCGTCATCAAGAACATCATCCCCGCCATCGCGTCCACGAACGCCATCATCGCCGCCGCGTGCTGCAACGAGGCCTTCAAACTGGCCACCAGCGCCGCTCCCTCGCTGGGGACGGGGGAGAACAACTACATGATGTACTCGGGCAACGATGCCATCTACACCTACACCTTTGCCCACGAGAGGAAAGACGACTGCCCCGTGTGTAACTCGGCCTCGCGCCCGCTCGACGTGAACCCAGACATGCTCCTCCGCGACCTCGTGGAGTCCTTCGCCGTGAGGCCCGAGGCCCAGCTGAAGAACCCGTCGTTGAGGGTCGAGGGGAAGACCCTCTATATGCAGTCCCCGGCGAGCCTGGAAGAGCAGACGAGGCCAAATCTGGACAAGTCGTTGAGGGATCTCGAGATTATGGACGGGCAGGAGCTCGTTGTCACGGATCCGGCGTTCACGCTAGAGTTTAACTATTTCTTCAAGTTCAAGACCCAATAATCTATCCACGGTAGACGAGAGCCACGCATTTCACATAGCGGGGCGGAAGATAGAATCGCCTGAATCCAAATCTCGGGTTGTTGAAGTGAAAGACAGTGGTATCATCTCATCATTGCCATCTATCAGGGGATAGAAAAGAGGAAACTATGGTAGTACAGAAAAAGGACATCGCGGACGCCAACACTCCTATTCCCCTTCCCTGCTAAGCGATCGAAGCGAAATATGCCAAAGAGCACGAGGCGGCTGGCCGTTTCCACTCTCACCTAGCCATGAAGACCACCTGCCGCTCGAGCGAAAGGCACTTGTTCTTCAGCACGCGGAGCGACTCGAGGAAGAGCTCGTCGCTGTCGTACTGCCCCGTGCTCTCGACGCCAAAGATGAAGTGATCCCTCTTCCTCCCCAGCTTGACCTTGCCCTCGAACTCCGGGTGCCGCAGGCACTCGCGGCTCACCGTGTCCTTCATGGCGTCCTTCACCACGGCCTTGTCCTCGCCCTCGCGGCCTCCGTACCCGCTCTCGCTCATCGCGGCCTCCTGCCTCGTGACCTTTTCGATGCCGATGACGCCAGCGGGGAAGCACTCCTGGAATTTGCGCGCGTCGGCCCCGAGGATGGGCCTCGTGATGTTGATGACGGGCAGGAGGCGGTACGACGCCGTCGCGACGGGCGAGAACTTGGCGTGGTCGGACCCGACGCCCATGTGCATGTGCATCTCGAGCGCGATGCGCTGACCCGGCCGCAGCTTGGCGATCAGGATGTCCGGGTTGACGGGCGTGATGGCGTCCTCGCCCGAGAAGTACTCGGCCTGGCGGCCGTTGGGCGCGAAGACGATGTCGCGCGCGTAGACGTTGTTGTTGCGGTAGAGCTTGTTGGGGTCCTGCTCGCCCTCCTCCGCGTCGGGGTTGTGCGTGCACTCGACGTTCAGCGACAGGCTGACGGTGTTCCAGTCGAACGAGGACGCGAAGGGATCCTCGCCGGGGCCGGGCTTCTTGTACTCCTTCATGAAGTCGCGAAGGCCCTTCTTGCCGCCCTTGAAGGGGATGAGGCCCAGCCGATGCGAAAGGACCTCGTCGTGGATCACGGACGTGTTGTCTTCTATGAAGACCGTCTCGATGGCGAGGGTCGAGACCTCGGCGATGAGGATTCGGCGGATGGCGTTCGCGATGGAGGCGTCGACGCCGATCAGGGAGAAGGAGAGGTCATTAGGTCTGTCGTAGTGGACGTCTATCGAGAGGTTTCGCTTGAACTCAGCGATGTCGAAGCTGTGGTCTTCGCCATAGTAATGGCCGGGAAAGTCGGTGGAAGCTGGATGGCTGACGGTTTCCCTGTTGATACCAATTGTCTGGTTCCACGTTAGCTTCCATACCTCAATGGCACGGTCTCAAAATCACATACCCTCCTCCTCTCAATATCCTCCTCATTTGGTATCCTATGGGGTGACATGGTGGAAGGTGAGCTCAGCGGACTGGTGGTGGTGACGAGCTGTGCAGACGAATCCAAAAAGTTACCCGACGTGCCAGGAAATTTTTTGAGAGCGCCCCTCTAACAAAAGATCGATAAGAGGATAAGAGGAAATCGGAGGGGCGGGCGCATCCTACCGGCACTCCGGGGGCGTCACCCTAGCAATGACGGCTATTACCAAATCAGCTCACCTCATAGGCCGGAGATCACGTGATGGGTAGCCGGTAACTTCCACCTCGTCGAGAATCTCGAACAATGGACGCAATTTGATGACAGGAGTGGGAGACCCGGCAGCTTCAGCACAAACGACACACCCCGACTTGGATCAATTGATCTCGCGGAAGGGCTTACACGAGGGGCTCTTCCTCCACCACCCGATAACGAACCGCTCTCCGCTCCTCAGCACACACAATGTCGATGTCCACATTATACCGGCTCGCCGGCCACAGCGCCAAGCGCCTCTGCCTCCGACCAGCCCGCCCCGTCATCACGCGGCCGCTTTCGACGACGGCCCTCCGGAGATATGCGCAGCACCCGGATATGGGCATCAGGCTCGTGCCCGCCGACGAGAACGCGTCGCAGGACCCCCATGAGCCCGTCTCGGAGCACGAGGATGTCGAGAGCCGCAAGCTCCGGCATTACACCGTCAACTTCGGCCCCCAGCATCCCGCCGCTCACGGTGTGCTCCGATTGATTCTCGAGATTACCGGAGAGGAGATCATCCGTGCGGATCCCCACGTCGGTCTCCTTCACCGCGGTACCGAGAAGCTCATCGAGTACAAGAGCTACCTCCAGGCGCTGCCCTACTTCGATCGTCTCGACTACGTCTCCATGATGACGAACGAGCAGTGCTTCGCGCTTGGTGTTGAGAAGCTTCTGAACGTCGAGATCCCCATCCGGGCCAAGTATATCCGAACCTTGTTTGGAGAGATCACCCGTGTTCTCAACCACTTGATGTCCGTCCTCTCCCACGCCATGGATGTTGGCGCCCTTACGCCTTTCCTGTGGGGTTTCGAGGAGCGTGAGAAGCTCATGGTAGGGATAATCCATCGAACCCAATTAGGCGGCTATAGCTAATGCGGGGATGCAGGAATTCTACGAGCGAGTATCCGGTGCCCGTCTCCACGCGGCCTACGTCCGCCCCGGCGGTGTCCACCAGGATATCCCCATTGGCCTGCTCGACGACATCTACCAATGGGCGACGCAGTTCGGCGACCGCCTCGACGAGACCGAGGAGATGTTGACGGACAACCGGATCTGGAAGGACCGTCTGCAGGGCGTTGGTATCGTGACCGCGGCCGATGCCCTCAACCTCTCCTTCACGGGTGTCATGCTCCGCGGGTCCGGCGTGCCCTGGGACATCAGGAAGAGCCAGCCCTACGACGCCTACGACCTGGTCGACTTCGAGGTTCCCGTCGGCATTAACGGCGACTGCTACGACCGGTACCTCTGCCGCATGCAGGAGTTCCGCCAGTCGCTGAGGATCATCCACCAGTGCCTCAACGATATGCCCGCCGGCCCCGTGCGCGTCGAGGACTACAAGGTCTCCCCGCCCCCGCGCGCCGCCATGAAGGAGAACATGGAGGCCCTCATCCACCACTTCCTCCTCTACACCAAGGGTTACGCTGTTCCCCCTGGTGACACGTACTCTGCCATTGAGGCCCCCAAGGGTGAGATGGGCGTGTACGTTGTGAGTGACGGTAGCGAGAGGCCGTACCGGTGCCACATCAGGGCGCCCGGCTTCGCCCACCTTGGTGGCTTCGATCACGTCTGCAAGGGGCATCTGCTGGCTGATGCGGTGGCTGTTATCGGTACCATGGATCTGGTGTTCGGTAAGTTCTTTGCCCTCTCTCAAATTCTGCCAGACTAGGACTAACAGTGCGTTACAGGTGAGGTTGATAGGTAGATTAGAGAGGTTAGATGAATAGGGGAAGGAAACTCGGTCTCCTATTGTGTAATATAGAGCTCGAGAAACAAGCAGTCCACCGTACATATCACTCACTTTTGCTTTGTTATCTACATCCGGACACGCTTGGAAAAATTCAAAAACAAGAAAAGCCTATTTATACAAGTAGTACACGGATAAGCCACCCTAGAACGGCCTCATCCCACCTCCCGAGGCTTGCCCCATCAAGAAATCCTTCAGAGGCTTCATCGCGTTCACGGCGTTCAGGCCAATGGACCGCAGCGGCACGAGCGGGCCGCTCCCGAACGAGTAGAGCTTGTGCAGCTTGTCGCACACGCCGAGCATGACGTGGTTCGCGGCGTAGCGCTCCGCGTTGTACGACTCGAGCGCCATCTGCGTGCCGATGTCCTGCCCGTGCGAGACGGCGGCCGTCACGGCGCGCACGAGCGCCTGCACGTCGCCCTGGCCCTGGTTGAGGCCCTGCCCAGCGAGCGGGTGGATCGTGTGCGCCGCGTCGCCGATGAGCGCAACCCGCTCGCCGATGTAGGTGTCCGCATGGCGGAAGCGGAGCGGGAACGACGCGACGGTGCCCTCCTGGACGCCCGTGACGGGCTGCGGGACTGCGGCGGGGTTGAAGGGCGTGTGCTCGGCGCGCCAGGTGAGCTCGTCGAGCTGGCCTGAGGGCATCCCGTGCATGTACTCGAGGTCGACCGGGCTGAGGCGGAACCCGGCGTTTACGAGGGCCGTGAAGTCCTCCGGGGAGAGGCTCTTTAGACGCGCAGCGTTCTTGGGTGTAGTGGACCACACTAGCGTCGAGTAGTTGCCCGGCAGGGGAAGCATGGCGATAGGACCGGTGGGAAGGAAGCGCTGATACGCTGTCTTCATGCCGCGGCCGCCGAAGCCGTCGTCCTGTAGTTGCAGCGTCGCGACGACGCCTTGTCTCTCGTAGGCCCAGCCGCGGCTGGGGATCTCGGCGAACGTCCTCACGGGGCTATTAGCGCCGTCGGCGCCGACGAGGAGTCGCGCCCAGAGCTTCTTTCCGCTAGAGAGCTGGACCACGGGCCACTCTTTTAGGTCGAACTCCTCCGTCTCCTCGCCGAATGCAATATCCTCCACCTTGGAGTTGTCAAAGATGGAGACGCCTCCCAGCTCGTGTATCCGGCTCAGCAGGCCCGACGTGAGGTTCAGGTTCTCCGTCATGTACGCGATCACGCTCCCGGACTTTGAGCCCACAGGTAGCTCGAAATCTATGCGCGCGTCGGTCACTCCGTCCCACACCTGCATCTCCTGGTACTCCTGGATCCTGTCCCGCTTCATGTGCGTCCAGGCGCCGATCTCGTTGAGGTAGTGCGCCGAGGCGGGCGTCAGGGAGCTGCATCGGTTTGAGAACTTGTCGGAGGGCAGGGACCAGTCGGAAAGCTTCTTGAGGTCTTGGGCTTCGACCAGGGCGACTCGGAGTCTGGAGGTGAGAGGGTTCGCGCCTAGATAAGAACTCGGGTGTCAGCAGAGGCGGGGCATGCCACGGATCGTGAGCTCAACGTACGGAGGGCCGTCAGGAGGCTGAGGCCGGCGGGGCCTCCCCCAACACAGACGACATCGTAGGTATCGGGCTCGGCGGAGCTCGCGGTGCTGTAGGATCTCGGGAGGCGGGGCCGGAGCTGCGAGGTACAGCGCCTGCAGACAAACCGAGCTCCGGGGACAAGCAGGCGGCCGGACATCTTGCCGCAGCTTTCACAGTACTGAGTTGATCAGGCGCGACCCAATTGGCCGTAGCTCAGGTCAGAAAGTGTTCTCAAGAAGGTTAATCCGCCAACAATCCTGTCGCTACGCCTATCAAGAGCATCGGTCGACGCGCCGACTGGAGGGACTCGTCGTTTAGCATCGAATGTTTGATTACTAATGATGGACCAGAGTTACTCGATGTGGCGTGACGGGCCACACCGCCACATCGTGCCACAGACGCAGACACTAGTGCACGTGCCCTTCACTGCCTTACTAGTACGCTCCACCCCAGACGTTTGGTTGCCCCGGTGTTCCAACTGTGTTCGCATGGGTTTTAGGTAAACATTCCAGTGTCCTTCCACGTTGTTGCTGCGTTGCGGTTGCGTCAGGCTGGACCCCATCCCCAACAACCCCAGACAAAATTTCTGTCGCCAGTAATTTGATTCCCATCTCAGCCCGCACCTAAACTTGTGCGACATCAAGTTTCTTTGTCGCGTTAGAGTGACGGGTCATCCGCGTCCAGCACTTGCGCGAAGCTGTGTACATAAAACCCCGCCAGTTCGCAAACGCCGCCCATCGCCACCCATCGTTCGCATCCTCTCACCCATCGAGGCACCGCATTATCAGCTGTCCTGAACTACATCGCGACAATGTCAGACTCGGAGAGCTTGGACTACCTCCAAGAGGAGTTCGACCCACGGTCGGCGACGGTGCCCCGTCTTCGATCGATCCTCGTCAAGCACAACATCCAGTACCCGTCCACCGCCAAGAAGTCGCAGCTCGTCGAGATATTCAACGACGAGGTCGCCCCCCAGGCGAGGAAGATCCTCGCGCGCCACGCCCGCGCTAAGCGATCGAGCATGGGCATCGTGAACGCCGGCTCAGAGGAGAGATATCTCGAGCCCCCGAAGTCCGCTAGGCGGTCGGGGTCGCCCAGGAAGGCCGCCGCAGCCCGCATTAAGGCCGAGGAGTTTGACGAGCCTACCCTTACCCCGCGCACCAGGTCGACGCGATCCTCGAGTCGGCAACCTACTCAGCTGTTCGAGACCGAAACCCCGCGCCGAACGCGTCGGACTGCGACGCCTCGGATAAAGTCGGAGGAGCCGTCGGACGATGGCTACGACCGCCAGATGACGGAGGATAGCGTCTTCTCTAGCGACAATCCCTTCCAGAGCGGAACCCCCCCTGCAGCTGCCCAGCCGCCTAGGACACCGAGCAGTCGCAGGAGGATGGCTGCGCCGGAGAGTGCGAGGTCGCGGAGGTCCACGAGGCAAAAGCAGACCGCGACGCCTGTTTACACCTCGGAGGAGGAGGACGACGAAGGCGGTGCCTATGATAGTCACGTGGACGACGCCGACCATGAGGGAACGTCTGCATTTCCCGAGCTCGAGCCTGGCGAGGAGTTCACACCCGATGAACAGCTGGAACTCCAGCAAGAGTGGGCAGCCCGAGGCAAGACCGATGTCGCTCCGCGCCAGCACGCCCGTCCTGCCAGGCGCTTCAACCTCACAACCCCTCTCATGGCGCTCTTGATCACGATTCTTGGGGCTTATGCGGCTTGGTACAGAAAGGAGAAGATTGAAGTCGGTTATTGCGGTCTCGGCCGGCAAGCGACCCAGCTGTTGCCGCCCGACTTCCCCGTCCCGGACTGGGCCATTCCGTTCGTCGAGCCTCAGTGCGAGCCGTGCCCGCAGCATGCCTACTGCTACGGAAATTTTGAAGCCCGCTGCGAACACGACTTCATTCTCAAGCCTCACCCGCTCTCCGTGGGCGGCCTAGTCCCGCTCCCTCCCACCTGCGAGCCGGATGGCGAGAAGGTGCGCCGGGTCAAGGCCGTCGCTGACAAGACCGTTGAGGAACTCCGTGAGCGGCGGGCCCAGTTCGAATGTGGCGAGACCACTGCGGAGCAGGATGAGCCTGTCGAAACGCCAGCCATCGAGGCTGAGGAGCTCAAGGAGACTGTTAGCCGAAAGCGGAACAAGCGGCTCAACAAGCAAGACTTTGACGACCTCTGGGCCGCTGCCCTTGGTGACGTGATAAACCGAGAGGAGGTCGAGGTGGTTGAGTAAGTGCATCCATTTCCATACCGCCCTGACCGAGAGGAAGATGTCTTCGAACAACACACCATTCTGACGAATCAACTAACCAGATCTTCTGCACCTCCTGTAGAAAAACCGATTCCGGAGGTGTTCCAAACACGTACCTCTCTTCCACCTCTCTCGCTCGCCTTCCCCTCACGTGCGCGATTAAACGGTCCGTCGTCAACGCCCTGGAGCGACATCGCCTCTCAATTGGATCTGTAGTCGCCCTCTTCCTCGCCATGCTGTACGGAAGATCGCGGTACCTCCGGGAGCGGGCCACCGCCGCTAAGATCCCAGCCCTCGTCGACCTCGTCCTGGACCGTCTGTCCAAGCAGAAGGAGCTGGGCGAGGAGGATATTGACGACCCATGGCTGTTCCTCCCGAACCTCCGCGATGATGTCCTCCGGTCGATACACTCTCTGTCCGCGAGGGAGCGCCTCTGGAAGCGCGTCAGGACGGTGGTGGAGCAGAATAGTAATGTGCGGACGGGGCAGCGCGAGGGCCGGAACGGGGAGGTCGGTCGCGCGTGGGAGTGGATTGGGCCGATGGCGGGCGATGGCGCGAGCAGGCGGAAGAGTGGGAGGGCTTCGTTGGGCTCGGGCGTCAAGGCGGAGGACTCCCCTGATACCAGAAATAAGGCGTACTCGAAGTGGGAGGAGGCCAGGCCCGTCTACTAACCTGGTCCCTCTCAACCGGCGTCTCTTTTCATTTGTACATCTTGTTAATTACCCCGTTTCTTTCCCTTGTGTTCAGGTTGGGGCACTACTATCTTGTTAATAGTTTCTTCTTTTTCTCCTGTTTATGCCGCTGGCGAAGGGTTGGATTGGCGTTTGGGGGATGAAGGAATGTAAGATGTTTCTTGGGAAAGCCGAGTATTCTTGGGCTTTTTGCGGAACACTTGGTTCCCTCCGGTTACTTGGAGAGGTTGAATTTATATTTGTTCACTGAGTGGTGCTTGCGTTTTTGTAACTTGATTGATTTGCTTCTCAACCAGGGCGTATACGACAGGTTGACCACAGGCAAGGGACATCTGTTTTTGTTGATTGATAGATAGGTAGATATAAGAATACCAACGAGCGGCGCACCGCAGCTGTCATTAGATGTCCGGCCCAAGATGTTTCACAATAAAGGGCGAATCCTGCAAGACATGTAGCATCCTGCCAGGACTTTGAGTGTGACCTATTCGGTGTATTCAGTAAACGGGAGCGGACGCCTCTATGGTTGGCTACATTGTCTCCTCGGCCATAAACGGCACTGGATACCCCGCCTTGATAGATTCGGCCGGATGCATGATGGCCATGTGCGTGAACGACAAGAGCGGAGATGAACAGAACCTCCGCTGCAAAACAAGACGTAATACGTAGAGGAAATGTTGGATTGAGTATAGCACAGGTGGTTGGTTATCTTATAAACACTCGACAAAAGAGACGGTCCCCAGTCTACATTTCCCGCGGGTCGTATCTACTCTTGTCTATTGGGCCTTGGACGAGACGATCTCTGTAATGCAACGTTAGTCGCTGGGTTCTCCCGTGGCGGCCGGTAAGGGGCGGAAGGGGGCACGTACTCTCGACCTCGGCGACGCTCTGGTTGAGGATCTGCTGGAGCGCCTTGGGGCTCTCGAGCTCCTTCTTGACCTTGGCGATGATGCTCGCCGCGAGCTCCTTCTGCTGGCGCTGCTTCACCTGGCTCTCGTACCGGACCCACGAGTCGAGGACGGTCTTGGCCTCGGCGGCGAGGGCGGTCCTCTGCTCGAGCTCGAAGGCCTCGGCCTCAACCTTGGCGGTTTCCTGGACAACGCGCATTAGCATCACTCAAAACTATTCACGAGGAAATGTCGACGGGGAAAGCCATACCTTGGAGACATCGAAGAGACCCTTGGTGACGTCGACGACGCCAGACATCTGCTGCACGTCCGTCATGCGGCTCTTGACGGCGTCGGTGTGGTCCGCCCTCGCCTTGTTCAGGATGTTCTTGATCTTCTCGTTCTGGCCATCGGCCCACGAGGAGTACGCGGGGCCACCGTACTTGATGATGGCCGTCCAGGTGGCCAGGAGACAGAAGGCGATGACGGTCTCCTCGTTCATGACGTAGTACTCGTTGCTGATGGCGTACGCGGAGAGACCGGCGACGCTGGAGAGGATCGCCGTCTTGGAGACGAGGCTGTTGCCGGGGAGCGAGTCGATGATGGACTGGGCCTTCTTCTTGGGGTCCTCGGCGGGCACGTTGGACGAGTTGCGGGCGGCCGAGACGGAGGCCAGCGCGGGGAGGGCCCGTCGGGCCATGGTCGGCCGGAGGAGCGGGTTGGCGCCTGCGGTTCAATCGTGCGTTAGGCGTGCCAATTGATCGTCTACGCCGATTCCATCGGCGCGATTGCACTTACCGACGGCGCTTCTAGCCAAGCGAGACGCCATTGTGGAATGAGTGGGGATGTCGTTCTGGTGAGCTTAAGCTTGGGGGGGTCCGTTTGGTCGGGGGTGACGGGCAGTTGAGGTTTTATCGCGCTGCTTCGGTAATGGGCCTGGATCACGTGGTCTTCGGCCTTGCTGGAAGATACCGGGTCCCGGTGGGGCGGCTAGTGTACGTACCTTGAAGACCCACTTAATTTTTCAGTATCCTTTCGTCTTTTGAGACGGCGAATTTCACCCCGTTTTGAAGGCATGTGAGAAGCCACCGCCAACCTCTCGACTCGCACTTATTCCTTGTTTCGAGTGCTCGTGAAAATGCCTGCGGCCATAAAAAAGGATGACGGTTTGAAGAGGAAGCGCAAGGAGCCGAAGGGGGATGTGAAGAAGCGCCCGCGGACCGACAGCAGCAGCGGCGATGAGGAAGACACCGAGGCGAAGATTCTTCTACTAGAGACGCAGATTCTCGAGTCCAAGAAGAACTACAACAACATCGTCGAGCTCATCGGGATCGCCAGGAGTATCGAGGATGAGGGGGAGCTAGCGGTCCTTGCCGCCGTTGCGTTGTGCCGGGTATTCATCAGGTTGCTTGCGGCGGGGAGCATTACTCACCGGAGGGGCGTGTCCGAAAAGGAGGCTGTGGTGGTTCAGTGGCTGAAGGACCGGCTCTCGGAGTACAAGAAGATTCTGGTCTCGTTGCTTGCGCGGGAGGAGTTGGCGTCGACGGCCCTGACGCTGGCGATGAAGGTGTTGAAGTCGGAGGGCGAGCAGCTGAACAGCAACAAGGACTTCTACGTGTTCCCCAAGGAGTTCCTTGAGGAGGTCATCCGTGCGCTCTTCGAGTCGAGGAACTACGCGGCTGGCAAGGAGTTTGTCGAGAAGTATGTGGACGAGTATGACGACGTCCGCTTCTTCACTCACCAGGCGCTAAAGTATGTCTCTCTCACACCTGCCAAGCTATTCGACCTGCTAACAATGCGCCAGGAACATAATCACAGCCCGCTCACAGACCTCCTCGGAACCAGAGGACTTTGACTTGGCGTTCGATCTTCTCGTTGCGATAGACGGCGTCCCCGGCTCGAACGACGAGCTGGAGGACTTCTACATGCCGGCGCCGAAGAAGAAGGCGCACAACCTCTACTCGCTGGCGCAGCACAAAAAGCACGCGCAAGATGCGTGGCTCGCGCTCATGGGGCAGAGCCTCACCCGAGACCAGCAGAAGAAGGTTCTCGGCTCGCTGGTGTCGGTGATCGCGCCCTGGTTCACGAAGCCAGAGCTCCTCTCGGATTTCCTGACGGACTGCTACAACTCGGGCGGATCCATCTCCCTCCTGGCCTTGTCGGGAGTATTTTACCTCATCGAGAACCGGAACCTCGACTACCCCTCCTTCTACCCGAAGCTCTACTCCCTCCTCGACCGGGACATCTTCCACTCCAAGCACAGGTCTCGGTTCTTCCGCCTCCTAGACACGTTCCTCGGGTCGAGTCACCTGCCGGCAGCGCTGGTGGCGAGCTTCATCAAGAGGCTAGCGAGGCTATCCCTAAACGCGCCCCCGAGCGCCATCGTGTTTGTGATTCCCTGGATTTACAACCTGTTCAAGCGCCACCCCCTGTGCACCTTTATGATGCACCGAGAGATCCGGGATCCCGAGCAGAAGACAGCGATAGAAAGCGAGGGCTTCCAGGACCCGTTCCTGCCGGATGAGGATGACCCGATGGAGACGAACGCCATTGACAGCTGTGTCTGGGAGCTCGTGCAGCTGCAGTCTCACTACCACCCGAATGTGGCGACGATAACGAAGATCATCTCGGAGCAGTTCACAAAGCAGTCGTACAACATTGAAGACTTCCTGGACCATTCGTACGCGAGTGTACGTTTCTTCCCCCACCCTTGCCCCGGATACGTTAAGTATCCACATAGCAGATGCTAATTTTGTTCACAGCTCCTCGACTCGGAGATGTCCAAGGATGTGAAGAAGGCGCCGGTCGTGGAGTTCCAGATTCCCAAGAGGATATTCTTGCCGCAGGAGGAGGGTTCTGGTGTTCCGGATAGCCTGCTCGTGAAGCTCTGGGACTTTTCCTGAGGGACGGGTAGGATGGGTGTAAGCGCATGGGCGGGCCAGCTTTCGAGGCGTTCATAAACTACGGATTCTCCTCAGGTGGCTTGTCCACAAGCCGACACTCTAGCTGCTGGGATGCGATTGGATCCCTGGTGGGTTGTGCAAATGTTGGATAAAATTACTCGCGATGTCAGGATTAGGAGTTTATGGATGATCTTAAGTTTGATAATTTGGAAACACCAAACACTTTCAAGGTTAGGCAATTGTCAATTATCGTGAGCCTTGTATCAGATGACCGACGGGTCCTCGCCATGTACTTGTACAGTGCGGTATTATATATCAACACTGAGGCCCCCAGGCCCCACTACGAGCTTCCCTGTGATAGTATGGTTTAGCACCATGTCCACCGGCTACACCGGCATGGATATTGCTCGCCTTGTGCCGCCGCAGATACGCAAGCAAACACTGTGTGACTTCATACCTCCCACCCGCACACCGAGCTACTGGCTTATCAGGTTGCCGGAAACCACTTCATCGCTCCCACGCACCTTTTACCGGCGATAATCAACCGCCCGACAACACACCAGGCACCGCCGCCACATCCGCCAGAGCATTGGCCTGTCTACTCCTGCTATCCCTCAGTACGACCAATACGTAATCGTCGGCTGCGTCCATGTCGCCATCTATGCTGGGCTGGCTCGACTACCTCGCTCTGTCCGTCCCCCGCACGTAGCTTCGGTCGCAAAACATACTCGACTGCCATCCGACCCCCGCATAGCTACCGCCACAATGACCAACAACCCCTTCTCCCCGCTCTCCACGACGCCCCAGGGCCAATCTGCCAGCCCGGCGCCGGCGGCGAACCCGGCAGCCCGTCCTACCGACTCCCCTGCCCCTGGCGATACCGCCTCGTCCTCGAAGCGCAGCACCGGGCGCCGCAAGAAACACCGCGCTGGGAAGAAGAAGCGCACGAGGAGAGAGTCGTTTGCGCCGCTTCAGGATGAGGACCTCGAAGAAGAGGATGAACCGACTCCGGCTCGGGACGTGGCGCGGGAAAGCCTCTATAACCTCCAAAGGAACCTTAGCCACTCGAGCGTGGATAGTCAAGCTCTGTCTTCCCAAAAGTTCGCCAATCTTCCAGCTACCAGCTCCTTTTCCACTTCTGCTAACGGTTTTTGTAGAGATCGAAGCTCGCCCTCTCGTGCCGGCCCCTCGTCCCTAGGACAATCAGGCCCTCCGCCGGCTTTTATCCGCCAGACTGCCCGTCGCAGGACTAGCCAGGCTATTCCTATGGATAGGGATCTCATGCCTTTTGACGAGCATACACCCCTCATGTCGGCTTCCCACCATGATCTCCATAGAGGATCCAGTACATCCCCAATGGGGAGGCCAAAGTCCCCTTTCAACGTCAATTACCCACCCTCGGTGCCAACGACCCCCACTCTCGGCCCGGCCGTTGGATTGGATATGAGCTTTGGCGACGTCTTGATCAGGGACAAATTGGCGAGGGACGAATCCCCGGATAGACTCAGCCTAGACGAACGCCAGGGGAGCACCAAGCGCCGATCGCCTTCGCCAGTTTTGCGGAGGAAGAGCACGGAGAGCTCGAAACCCGAAGAACCTTTCCGCTTCCAGGCTCCCGAGTTGTCCGAGGTGGCCGAGGAAGACGCATCGTATACCACTACAGGTCGCTCCAGGCGCCGCCACCGTCGCCGCAGGCCATGGCCTGATCTGTCGGCTCTCGAGGCATGGAAGGACTACGAGAAGAAGCAGGAGATCTCGCGGGGTGTGAAGCGCATCACAGAGCCGCAGCTCATAAACGGGAGATTGCGCGCAGTGCGCAAGGGCTGGTTCCGCTCCGACGACGATCTGCCTTTCCGATTCACATACTTCAACGAGGATCTACACAGCACGATACACAGCCAAACCATCTCAGGCCTGGTAAAGGCTGGTGGTAGCTTCCGCGAGCTCTTCATCCCCGAGCCGCGCGTCCTTTCCGATGACTCGAGCGACGAAGATGAGGAGTGGGGAGAGGAGGACCTGAATCCTTTCACTAGAGCTCGCCGCTCAAGCGAGTCCGCAGACGGCGGCTCGAAGCCCGAGCTCAGCCCACTACACTCGCGGTTCGGCGAGGCTGCAGCAGGTGTGCAAGGCGGTACTTCGAATGGGAGGGGCTCATCGGCGAGCATGCCACCCACGTCCCAGTATGGCGGGGAAGCCAGGGGTGCATCGCCGTCGCCCTTTCCGAAATTGGGCCAGGTAGGGACTGAGAGTCCAAAAACCGGCGACAGGCCGGTGTGGTGGCTCGACGTGCTTTCTCCCACCGAGGATGAACTGAAGGTCATCTCCCAGGCCTTTGGCATCCATCCCCTGTCGGCCGAAGATATCATGCTCGAGGAGGCTCGCGAGAAGGTGGAGCTCTTCCACAACTACTACTTTGTCAACTACCGGACATTCGACCAGGATCCTCGGAGCGGCAACTACATGGACCCCGTGAACATGTACAGCGTCGTCTTCCGGGAGGGCATCATCACGTTCCACTTCTCCATGACGCCGCACCCCGCCAACGTCCGGCGGCGGATCCGCCAGCTGAACGACTATCTCCTCGTGTCCTCGGACTGGATCTCGTACGCCCTCGTCGACGACATCACGGATGTCTTCGGGCCTATCATTGAGGATATTGAGGAGGAGGTGGACGACATTGACGAGGCCATCATGAGCTCCTGGGGCGACGAGAAGAAGAAAGAGGCTCGCGGTGACGACGAAAAGGGCGGGGATATGGTGACGCCTGAGTTGACGGGCGGCGACGTGCTACGCCGGGTCGGGGACTGCAGGAAGCGCGTTATGAGCCTTTACAGGCTCTTGGGCAACAAGGCCGATGTCATCAAGGGGTTCGCGAAGAGGTGCAACGAGCAGTACATGGTTACGCCGCACTCTGACATTGGGCTTTACCTGGGTGATATCCAGGACCACATCGTCACCATGACCTCCAACCTCAGCCACTATGAGAAGTAAGTTTCAACCCCCGTCTCAAAGTCCGTGGGAAGGGACGCGAAACTAACAGCGCGGTGATAGGATCCTCGCGAGGGCCCACGCCAACTACCTCGCGCACATCAACTGCAAGATGACTGAGCGCTCGGAGGAGACGGCCGACAGCCTTAACAAGCTGACGGTGCTGGGTACCATCGTGCTGCCCATGAATATCATCACGGGCCTGTGGGGCATGAACGTGTGGGTGCCCGGGCAGGAGTACGAGGGGGACCTGACGTGGTTCGTGTGCATCACGCTCGGGCTTATAGCCTTTGGGTTCTGCTGCTACTGGACCGCTAAGCGGGTGTACAATATCTAGGGGGGTTCGGTAGGAGCGGTTGTCTTTTGGGACTTGGGCTTGAGGTTTGTCTGGGGTGACGGGAGCTTCGATCTACTGAGACGATCTACTGAGGGGCCCAGTTTGGGTCCTCTGCTTTGCTGCTGTTGTGGAGAATGTAGTGTTATGTGTAGATGGTGAAAATGGCTGGGCGTTTTGGGTCACGGATAGACAGTCTAGACACAGAAATCGATTTGTCTCTACATCTTTATATCAGGTATCGATGGCCTTTGGAGTGAGTGGATTTGGTGAATGAAAGCTCGAGGACCGGATCATACGTCACTGTCCTGAGCCCGCCCTCGTCCCCTCCGCTGTCCGTCCTCTTGCGCGAGCGGGACCAAAGGCCACCAGCACGGGGGCCCTTGCCTCGACTCTCGATCCCAAGACAGAGAACGGAGCGCACCCAGCAAGCGTTAGACAACGCCGGCGTCCGTCCCCGCCGCGCCGCCGCACTCCATATGCCGGGGACAGCCCGGCTGCGTGCGGGCGGCCGGCCCGTCCGGTTCGACGGGGCCCGCGTCGCGGCCTGGTGGCACGCGGCGCCGGGGGTGGGACGGGACCGTGTTGCTGGGTTCGTAATCAGGAATGGGGGAGGGAAGTGCACTGGATGGATGGGGACTGGCGGCACGTTTCTTGGTGGTGATGTGGTGGTATGTTCTGCTGGGGGGTGCTGGGGGGGTGATGGGGACGCTGCTTTGGTGCAGATGAAGGAAGATCATGCCGATATCAGGGGAGGGAAGGAAGGGGAGGCGGGCGTTCACAGGCGAGTTGTGCTCGGCTGGGGAACTCTCGTGTCAACACCAAGATGAATAGACTCCAGGTAACCTGGTGTAATTACGGCGTCAAAGACAGGTCTTACTGACATGTGAGCGGACTTACACAGCTCTCCCCCTCAGCCAGGACGGATCTCGCCGACACAAGAGGCAGCCCGCTGCAGATCCTCAAAAAGAAGCAGCACTAGCCGGCAGCAGGCATGGCCCGACGAACGCTCGATGCATAGAACGCGACGCCTGGAACACGGCGTACGCCAAACGGCACCTTCCCTCCGCCCCTCGCCTCGTATACGCGTTCCCACGCCACGACATCTCAGCTCGAGAGAATTAGGTGCAGAATGTCTCACCTCTAACGGAGCTACACACACACCCTCTCACGCCCCCACCCCTGTCGTCCTAGGAACCCTTGTCCTTGTGTCTCACGTCTCGAGACACGGGCTGGAGAGACGGGCTGTGTGGCGAGGGCTACAAACGGCGAAGGAAAAGCAAGTGGCCTGCTCCGCTGCGGCTGCGGCTGCGGCTGCGGCTGCTTGGAGATCCCTGTGGGAGCCGACCGGATGGTCGTGCAGGACCATGCGGACCCATGCTTGCGGGCGGGGCGCATGATGCAGGAATCCCGGTGGCTCGATCCGACGTGCGCGGAGAGGTTGGACGACTCCCTCACACCCGGGATCGTGGATGGCCAACTCGAGACGAGGGGAGAAACAGGGCTCGGTAGGCGGCGCGGCGCAAGCGAGTGGCTGACGCGATGGAACACCTGTGTCTTGGTCTGACCGATTCACTGAGCATCAGTCGTTGCGAATGTGCGACCAGGAGAGATCCAGGAGGATGTGAGCTGGGCTGGGCCGGGGAGGTTGGAGGACTCGCGGGCACTGGAGCCGACGACGCCAATGGCGTTTCCAGCAAGTGGTGAAGGATGTCGTCGAGAAAAATGAAGGTGACGAGCGGGATCGTGGCTGACAATCGCCAGCGGAAGGCTGGGGATGATGTCTCAGTCTTTCATCTCGCTGTCTCAGTCTTGCCATACCGAGACAAGAGCTTGCCGACCCAAGACATTTCGCTTCCCGCCACGCTCAGAAGCCATATCCACGGATGATGAATTCTTCCGGGCCTGACTGAGAGCACGACGCGACGGTCTGTTTTGAGAATGCTCCTTCCCCAACCGCGCGTTTGTACAAAGGGCGGGATGATCCCGTCCGGAGATTTCAGGGGCGAGGCGGTAGAACGGCGTACCTGCGCTGTGGGATATGGCTCCGAGCAAGGTCCTGGAAACTTTGGGTAACTGGACCCCCTTTCGGGGAGAATCCTTTTCCTTCCATACCCGTAGAGCCACTGCCCAGTTGACGCGTTCCTGTCTCTCTTCCGCAAGGGGATGCCCCAACGCTGTCGGCCCGGTTGCGCTTGTGTCACCACGATGTGACAGGATTGGTGTTACACGGGAGAGGGGCCCCGCGCGTGTCGGTTGATGCGGGATCGTAGGATATCTTGCATGCGGTAGGAGGGAGATGCGGCACGGGTATGCCGGCTGCCTAGGCCATCGCCCACGAACGGACGGCGGGTACGTGAGCATTTCAGGTCTGCAGTCATCTAGAGACCCGCATATATGCGGCCGCTTGACCTGCATTATCGCCGGCTGTCCCTTCCGCCGACAGTTGAAGATGCGGGACGGAAGAAACCGGTGTTAGTAGCTAACCACAGGATTGATATACTTTATCTTCAAGACAGAGACAAGCGGTCTGACCTCATGCAAGGAGACTGTGGCTGCCAATTAACAGATGTAACTCATAAAGACGATGGTGATGTCTCTCGCATCTGCACTGCACGCGGCCTTCCCTTCTCGCAGGTATAGGGGCGTAACAATACCGCCGGGCCCCGCGCAACTTACTCATTCGCGTGTAAACTCGCTTCGAGGGTTCCGTATCCCCACCGGCCATCCCGGGGCGCATCCATATATCGGCCCGCTTATTGCCTCAGGACTGCGGGCACTCAAGACGTCACAACGGCAATGGGTACAGCGAGAAAGGCTACAGGGGTTCCACCTCGGTGGTGGTGTAGAGTGTGTAAGTGCGGTCGAGATGATTTATTGACGACGAAGACGGGAGGGGCTTTTTTTCCACCCGGCGATTTTCGTAGAAGCTCCCGGTGGCGGCGTTTGCCCGTGGCTGACGTCCGTGCCGTGGCCTCACCGGTTCCCACGCCCGCTCCAGGTTTCCGACTGTTGGGCCACTGGGAGGCCCTCGCACCCCTGTGGACGTGATGTGCTCCCGAAAGTGGTGACAATGAGGCTCTCTCGATCCAGGGCCAGTGCCCCGATGGAGTGTGCCCGCCGCTCGAAACTCGCACCCCCCATTAGAGGAACAGCAACGCTGGCCAAGCCAAAGATCCGGAACCAAACTTCCAGGCGCCCACATTCCGTTGCGCTGTAGATACCTAAGTCGTGGGATATCTCGTGCTCATCGGAATTGGATCACGGTGCCAAGTCGGGGTCCGCGCTCGGCAGAACCGAGCCAAGCGGCAAAGGCACTTTCCCGCAGACCCGTCCAACTTGATCAAGATCGGAGATAATGCCTGCAGGAGGAAATGGATCGTCTCTGGCCCATGTTTCCCCAGGGATGGATGCCTCCCTAAAATCTCGGCGTAATACCTTGTCGTCGACGTTGAATTCTAGAAGCCCCTGGCCTGCAGATCGTGAAATCAACCCTGGACTTTCGGGCGAGCGAGATGGTGATCGGCGGATTGTCATTGCGTCTTGGCCATCTCTCGCACCCACCCCTGTGGACGTGACGCTCCGCAGAGCCACTTGTCGTCCTGCAGTTTGACAGGCGGGGCCGGGTCGTCTTCTGCCCTGTGCCAGGCTAAGCGTCTCGGGAGGTCGTCGAGATTCCCGAGTACATTGAGAGGCAAACTGCTTGTCGTGCATCAGACAATGCACAGGTGCCCCCTGCATCCTCCATAAGTTCTGGTGGCAAGGTGTGACCGCCTTCTTTGAAGGAAAGGTCCGGGTGAGAACCGGAAGGCTTTTTCCCGTCGGTCCGGGTGAGCTTCACGTACGGAATGAGGACGAAGTGCTCACTCCATGCGCCCAGTTATCTAATTCTCTGTGATCAGAGTTGGTCAAGTTGGCAAGTTTACAAGTATAGGGTACTCGTGCTGGTCAGGAGGGCGCCGTTACACCCATCCGCCGGCACTGGCTTCCGGAACCACGGTTCCCCTCAAGCCACCCGACCTAGCTCGGGTCGACGAGACCTCCCCGATGTCTGTCTCCGAGGAGATCACTACCCAATTCGGCCACCATCCCCCGAGGTGCCGCATTCTCCAATATCATCCCAGAGTCGGAACTTGGAATTGTAAAACGCCCCAGCGGGCCCCGAAGGAAGAGTTCAGAGAGAGCAGTGATAGGAGTCTTTCAGCTTCGGTTTCTACCAACATCTTTTTCGGAGGCAATGCCGGTGGTTCGTTTTCCTTTTTTCTCATCAGGTTAGAATCCAATTCAGCTACTATGCCGAGTAGGTAGGCTACTTTGCCACACCTGTCGTCGTGCGCGGTACGACCCATTCGTGGATCGCGATTGGAAGTTGCAACTTTTTCTCATGCGGCGCTGACGTATTGAGGATGCTTTTTCTGAGTCGGCCATGAACATGAACTATGTGGGCTTGCATAGCTGTCATGCAAGGCGCGCACATCAAGCAAACGGGATGCTGGGAGGCGACACTAACGGAGACGGGTAGGTTCCGCGCCCCACCGGCTGCAGCACCTCAAGCGTGGTACCCACGTTTGTGAAGAGGGAGTACAATCGGTCCTCGCTGTTGTCAAGCCACGCCAATTGAGCATGTGAGCCCTTGCGTGTTC
Organism: Scopulariopsis brevicaulis; assembly: GCA_017657125.1. NCBI lineage: Eukaryota > Fungi > Ascomycota > Sordariomycetes > Microascales > Microascaceae > Scopulariopsis > Scopulariopsis brevicaulis. The sequence goes on from JAGFNX010000300.1 coordinate 53,891, forward strand.
TAAGCCTATGGCCGATTGCTCAGTCGCAGTTCTCCCAACTTCGCCGACCGAAGCGTATTCCAGTCGCAAGAACAGCAGACATGGCCTTCTCTGATCTCCGCTGCATACTCAGCGAAAGTCTGCCGCCAATGCCGGAGCGGCTGTGGTGGGTCCGAGGACCGGGTGGATAAAGCCCCAGTTTGCCCCTCCGCAGCTCCCAAAAAGGGTAGGAATCAATATAAAGCACGGGAGTAGCACGACAGGCCAAAAGTGATACCTCACATACGTACTCGGTAGTACCTGGGATCCTGCTCGTCATACTCAGCTCGATACCACGTCCCAGGGCATTACGGGGCTCGGGGAAAAGCAAACTGGCTGCAGGATCGTAGGTGCGATAGCCGGTCGGAGCCCTTCCGTCGACGACTCTCCACTTCGCGCGTCAGAGGAACCAGGTCGCCACTATAACACAATGTGGAAGGCTATGGCGGAGGGTAAGAAGACTCCCAAGAGTATACTCGTTCATGGCAGAGCCGTGGGCAGAAGATCCGAGAAGTTGTCCGCTAATTTGCCTGTATTATACCATTTTGGTGCGTTCAGACAGCTCTTCTTCGTGGTTAAAGTGACGGAGCGAGCGACGGTACGTCGGGAACCGGGCGGACGCCGCATCTCAACATGCCGAATGAATGCATGGGCTCCACCCCACAAGGCGGTATTAGCTGGAGTGTGATGGGCAAAGCAGTGGGGGACGGCCCCAGTCGTGAGTTGAGCACTGACGGAAATGACATGCGAAGCGAGACGAGGAGACCTCCGCCGACAGGGGTGAGGACCTCTTCTCGCGTGGCGTAATTGTTCGACATGGATCAACGAATAAATTTGACGATAACCCTGGTAACAGAGAGGTTCGTCGAGGACGGTGGGCCCCTAAAGTCTTGGCTGCGGAGATGCTCGGCCTGCGCAATTGAACATCGGCATCTGAAAAACGTCTGAGAAAAGAATGAGAGCACAGACCTCACAACTGCTTTTCCAATCCACTGGATTTGCCGCCGTTGCGCGGCCCCTGCAAGAACGATACCAACTGGCGGCTGCATCTGTCAGGCCGCACCAGTCCCGAACCGGTCGGGGCTGACGTCCACTGCCCGGTGGCATGGGAGCCCCTCCTTTTCTATTTCGGAAAGAATTGCTTGCTTTTGGGCGCCAATTGAAGGCGTCGTCGGGCGGGCGGGGGAAGAGGGGTGCGTACGAGGAGCTGCGGGTGATTCGCTGATAATCGGGAGTTTCATATCAGATGGTTGCTTTTCTTCCTTGCTTTTGATGTTTGTGCTCGGTCGGGTACGATGTATGAGGTGAGCACAATTACGATCTCAAGAAGACAACCCCGCTCCCCATGGGAACGTTTCCGGTCGAGAAAATAACGTGAATGTGATATTCATTGATAAATTGAAACGGCTTTACGGATCCGTCAAATTCTCCTTTGATCTTTCCGGGTTCTGGGCGCAATCCTTCTGGGCCCCTGGAGGTTTGGGTGAGATGGAGATTCGCGTGGTTCGACGCTCCGGTGGCCCACTCTCCCATTGGCCAAGATGGGGACTTCGTTTCCTCAATAGGAAGGATGCCGGGTCTAAATGGACGGGGATTCTGGCAATTGCGTCTCCACTTATCACACCCACGCCCCGGCCATCCACCAACGCTACCCGGTACCTCGTGTGGAGTACTTGCGCATGCGGGACAGCATCGGGGCCCTTGTGCAGCACCCACACTGGAGGTACGGAGTACATGCTCAACTATATCACGACTTCGGGTTGCCGCCTCCTTAAACTGGTCCCCGTAATACTGGGGTCACAATTGACAGCCCCTGCCATCTTCCCCAGCTTTGAGACCCTGCGCACGAATAGGGCGCTTTCAGTCTTAAAGTCGAGAGACCCCGTCCCGTCGTTCCCTCCATCCCCGCCCCCGGCATTCCTCCAAAATAATTGCGTCGATATTGTTTTGACGTAATCTCTCTCAGAGCTTAAGACACTGCGTTATTGGCTGTCTTGGATACATACAATAAGCTGCGAGGCTCCCGGAACCGCAAAGGATCTCCCCAAGGTATCCATCGGTTCCAGACACACCCCAGCCGGCCGTGCCTTCCTCAGTCCCGCTAACCTGGGGAAGGAGCATACGGGTCGAAAGGCAAGAACACAGCACCGACCACCGCTTGGCCTTTCCTTAAGACTTGCATCCCGCCTGCCATCCTTACCTTGGCATTGCCGCCCTTGCCTCCTCCACCCGGCCATCGACATTTCTCCTTGTCATCATCTGACTGGGTTCGACCGTCCGATCTCTCCGTCCGATCTCCTGTAGCCAAAAGCTTCTTATCTGGCCCCGTCGCCCAAGTTTTCTGCTGTCCTTGGCCGAGTCGAGATATATCTGCTGCCACGACGTACTATTCGCACCCTTCCACCGCAGGATTGCTGTGTAATGGTCGGCTCTTTAAGCTCGAAATGGCCAACGTCGTTACGCAGTGATGAATTTTGACTCTGGTCCGTTCGCATCACTCTGAGTCGGCTCTCCGTTTCCACGCCTGGAGCACTCCGTCAGCTGTTCGACATTCCCACCATTCAACACGCCCCCGCAACTGGCAGCTAAGGCGTGCTGCATTATACTGGTGCCACCCTCGAAGCCCGCCTCGGGCGTCACATCCATATCGCCACCCTTGCTCCGCCATATAGGCCATTACACTTCGTGCGCCGGCTTGTGGACAGAGAGAAAGTATTTCTGCATGCACAACCGCCGCACCGCCCCCAATCACCTTTCACACACATCCTGCGGAACACCACTTTAATTCAGCTCTCTCAGGGCTTCAGCACAATGGCGAACCTGCATCGGCCCCATCGACTGGAGAGGCTCTTCTCTATAAGGAAGTCTCCCAGCACTCAACGTCTTGCGAACGCCCAGGAGCCCCCTGAACCCACCTTCCCACAAGCCTCATTCATCCGCCCCAAGTCATCACGCATGATGGCCCGAGAGGAAGTGGGAATGACGACGCCTTCGCCAACGAAGCGGAGCCTTTCCGGCAGCCGGTCATCGCTCCCTACGTCGTTAACGGAGACGGACCTACTCCGGGATTCAAATTTCGAGGCATCTCTTCGGAGAGCCGGGTCCCTATTGGAGAGGAGAGAGGTAACCATGCCGGAACTTCAGGTCTTACGTCACTCCAGTCAGATATCGCAGCCCAATGGGGATCTGTCTGCCTCACCCACCTCTGCTTCCATCTCAACTTCAGAACACACGGCCGCATCGGATCGGGGCCCGGGGCCTAAGGCCACAATGCGGCAACTCCAGCGACTTGATACACCCCCAGCATCTGATCCCGAAGATTCATTTTCAATGGACTTGGAGCCTACATCAACCCAGTCGAGCGCCCCTCCGCATATCGGCTTGCCGACACCAGGTCCCTCGCCCGATATGAGCCCCGTATCTGATGTCTTCCTCGACGGTAGCCCCGACGCGATAGGAAACCTCGATTTCAGAAATGCCGTTGAAACTGCCGAGGAAGGAGCGGCCGGCGCGGTTCTGCCCACAACCGAGGACCTCGAGTCAACTCGCTCCGACGGGAAGGACCCCGGTCACTCAGCCGAAAGCGCTATTCTCAAAGAACCAACACTCGACGATTTCCTACACCTAAGCGACGACGACATTGCCGAGGAGCAAGCTAAAAATGACGAGATGGAGAGCCAAATCCAATCTCATACTCCCCCTCCTACGCCTGTCTCCCTGGTATCAGGCTCTCGCGCCGTGTCGTCACTGACGTTGCCGTCGCCCTTGTATAGCCGCCCCGCTGCGGTGGCGGCCTTCGAGGCGGCCAGGATTGCTGCACGACACCAGTTCGACCTCATTTACGTGGTCAACCTCTGGCCCGAAGCGGAGAACGGCCGCGACCCGCGATCAACACCGACGAAGAGGTCATGCCAGGCTCGTGGTAGCAAGGGCCGAATGACGGGTCGATTTCTCGCAGCATATGGCCTGTCCACTGTGAAGTCTCCATTTCGGATATCGACCATGGTCCACCGACGGATCCTACGAACGGATGGCTGGATCGAGTACCGAAACGATGAGGCCGAGTCTGACGACTTTGCTCGCGGATACGCTTGCGCTTTCTATCGAGGCCAGTACGGCGGCCCCCATACGCCGAGTGGGCCAACCGGGTCTGCAGCGGCACCCAAGCCGGGGGCCGAGAATATCGACCGCGGCATTGTTTTTGCAGCTTACCGGAAGCCGAGCCGTGATGGCGACAAGTCGGCGGTCAACTGCAGCCAGGAACAACTCTCATCGATTTACCGTGACGCGGAAGCGCTCGTGGAGATGCTGATCGATGTTCACATGGCGGACCGGTTGAGGAGCTCACCAGATCAGCTTCATTACTCGGATGAGACAGGCCCGATGCCCATGCACAAGCCTGTGCGAGGCGCCTGGTGATGACGCGTTCCTTTGAGCTCGATTTCCTATGTTACACCATACCCCCTACTGTATGAGGACGGATTACTTTCAGCAAGGCGTTGGGCGAGGAGTAGATATGTTGACTGACACCCCTAGGAAGGGAATATCGAGATGATTTGTTTGACGGTCTGGCTTTTACCTTTTTCTATTTTTCTTCTTCAGTGGACATATCGAGTGGCTCGTTGATGGCGCGTGTCGGGTGGTCGAGGGTGAACATTACACGTATGAATCTGATGACGAACAAGTAGATAAAAAAAAAATAAGCACTTAAGAGCTTTCATTGTAAGTGTTTGCGAGTGCTGTAATCCAGGAATAATGCCATTCACAGCTTGGATGCGTCGTCGTGGCCGTCCACCTCGCCGAAGAGGGTCATGAAGGCGGGGTGGACCTCGTCCGTGAGGTCGCTTGCCTGCAGGCTCCGTCCCTTCTTTTTGAAGGCCAGTCGGGAGCATTCCTGCGGCTGTTAGCAGGGATATTGCACAGGGGAAGGCGTGTTCGAGGAGGTCCAGACCCGGAGGAGAGGGAACAGAGGGTGGTGAGGAAATAAAAGACAGGACAAATGAAAGGGGTCAAGAGGAAGGGGAAAGCCCACCTTGGTAATGGCACACCCCGCAAACGCCGCCAAACCCACCAGCTCCTTATCATCCAGCTTCTCCTCCCCAACATCCCAAAGCCCATCCAGATACGCCTTCCTCCACGCCAAGAACGTCGCCACGGACCCCGTGAGCGTGTCCCCCTGGCCCCCACTCCTCTTCCTCCCCCCCTCGACATCCACCGCCATCGTAACCTTCCCGTTGGAAACGAGGTCCTGCTTCCCCTTTTGGATGATCGTAACGCCGCCCAGCTTCCGCGCCAGCTCCTCGACGGCGCGGCTCCCCCCCTCGCCGGGGTCCACGTCCAAGTCCACCGCCTTGCACAGGCGGCTGAACTCCACGACGTTGGGCGTCAGGACGGCGGCCTCGTACCCGCTTACCAGGCCCGGGTCCTTCTGCACGATCAGCAGCGCGTCGGCGTCCAGAACGAGCGGGAGGCCCTTCTCCCGCGCAGCGCGGAGGACGCGGGCCGCCGCGGCGTGCATGAGGGGGTCGCGGCCTAGGCCAGGCCCGACGACGAGGACGTGCAGGCGCGGGAGCATGGCTGTGATTCCGGCGGAGATATGGCCCGGGTCTGAATCGTGGTCCCTAGTGGAGGAGGGGGATTGGGAGGGGTCGGAGGCCGGGGAGGGGGTCTGGCGCATTAGGGGGTGAACCATTAGGTTTGGGGAGTAGGTCTTTATCACGGCTGCTGCGGCGGGGGTGCAGATTACGTGGGACTTTGATGAGGCTTGTTAGTTATTCCCGGGCGAGAGGGAGAGAGGGAGTGTGTATGGGGTTCGGATTCAGACGGGGATGAGGGTGGCCCGTTAGCTGAAAGTAAGAGCTACTCACCATGTCACAACCCAACCTCGCGCTCGCCATGGCGGAGAAGTACGGGGCACCAGTATAATCCTCGCTGCCCCCAATAACCGCGACCCTCCCCAGCTGCCCTACACCACCCCAGAGTCTCGTCAGCCAGCCCGTCCCGTGAGCTCAGGGCCAAGGGATATCTCCAAGCATACCCTTGTGGAACTTGTCTAGCATCGGCGGGACCATCCGCCGCGCGCGCGCCAGTATATCCCTCGTCTTGGCCGACATCTCGGGCTCGGGTCCGGACATGACTCGTAATCTGCGTCTCCTTCCGAGTCTCGCGTCCGCGGAGAGTGTGTTGGAGTTGGGTGTGCTTGCTTCCAGATAGGCAAGAGAACGAAGTGAGCGGGGAAGAAAGAGGGGGAGCGTATCGTAAGGCGGGGAAGGATGTGAGGTCAGAGAAGGGACGAGCTCTGATGCTCTCTTTGAAGTAATGGGAGTTCACTCTTTAAGGCTCGAGCGACGGGAGACGAGAGGTCGGAGCCAGAGATGTCGGACGTGGATGACAAATGGTGTTTTGGATGAGGTCAACGCGCAGAGCTCCATGATGTCACTGACGGCCAAGTTACGTCTCCGTCCCGCATCTCCATGTCAAGCCCACCCGCATACCGCTTCCCCAGCCAGGCAGCCAGATACTTCTCTCCTGCCTGCGTATAAAGCAGGGATTTTCCTGCCTCCGATAATGCGGCGTACCGTTGAAAAATGGTTTGCTCCAGCAGGCTCTACATGCATCGTGATGCCGTCTCCGACGCCGTAACCGTAACGTGAAGCTTAGCAGCTAACGGCTGGCATTCCGCGCCCCCATATTCTCTACCTGTATGTACTCTCTACTTTTACGACCGATCAAACTATACTCGCATGTAGCATAGCTTCGGATCACCTCGGCCCGATGGCGACTCAAAAGGTCTGCTCTACCAACTATAACACTCGCGCTCTACAAGTGCTTCAGCATCTATACAGCTTAAATCATTCTCGGACGATCAGCAACGACGCGGCAATACCATGGCATGAAATGGAAGCAACACTAGTAGGACAAAAGGAATCGAGGGTGCTATTGAGTTTTGAGCTCTATTTGTACAAGTGCTTTGACTGGAGACAATCCCATCCCTCCCTCCGGCGCAACCCTCAGACGGGCTCCCTCGGTCCTAGAGAGAACATACAAAAAATGAGACGAAATTGATTTCCCCGAGATAGACAAAGCACCAACGGTTTCTCCCCCCTTGCAGAAACCACCCCAGTTCTAGCATCTACACTATTTTCAAGGCCTCAACACACTTAGGCGGTGAAGCTCTTGACGAACGACTCCGAGACCTCCTTGAGCTTGGCGTCGGTCTCCTTGCTGATGGAGCCCTCCTTCTCGATCGTGGCGAGGAGCTCGCTCTCGTTGGAGCGGAGGTGCGCCAGGTAGTCGGACTCCCACTGGAGAATCTTGTCGACGGGGACGGCGTCAAGGTAACCGTTGACACCGGCGTAGATGAGGGGCACCATCTCGTTGACAGCCATGGGCGAGTACTGCTTCTGCTTGAGGAGCTCGGTCAACTGTTTGAGAGGGTTAGTATCATGACTTGGGAAACAACGACAGGGGTCTGTCACTTACGCGCTCGCCACGGCTGAGGGTCTGCTTGGTGGCCGCATCAAGATCGGAGCCGAACTGAGCGAAGGCAGCGACCTCACGGTACTGGGCCAAGAAGAGCTTGAGCGAACCAGCAACCTGCTTCATGGCCTTGAGCTGGGCGCTGGAGCCGACACGCGACACCGAGAGACCGACGTTAATGGCGGGGCGGATACCCTTGTAGAAGAGCTCGGCCTCCAGGAAGATCTGGCCGTCGGTAATGGAAATGACGTTGGTGGGAATGTAGGCAGACACATCACCACCCTGGGTCTCAATGATGGGGAGAGCCGTCATGGAGCCAGAACCGTGGTGCTCGTTGAGCTTGGCGGAGCGCTCGAGAAGACGAGAGTGGAGGTAGAAGACGTCACCGGGGTACGCCTCACGGCCGGGGGGACGGCGGAGGAGCAGCGACATCTGACGGTAGGCGACGGCCTGCTTGGACAGATCGTCGTAGATGACGAGCGAGTGCCTGGCGTTGTCGCGGAACCACTCACCGATCGAGGCACCGGTGAAGGGAGCGAGGTACTGGAGGGGAGCGGCCTCCGAGGCGGTGGCAGCGACGATGATGGAGTACTTCATCGCGTCGTTCTCCTCGAGCGTCTTGACGAGCTGGGCAACGGTCGAGCGCTTCTGGCCGACGGCGACGTAGACACAGTAGAGCTTCTTCGACTCGTCCTTGTCGTCGTTCCACCTCTTCTGGTTGAGGACGGCATCGACAGCGAGCGCAGTCTTACCGGTCTGACGGTCACCGATAATCAGCTCACGCTGGCCACGGCCAATGGGAACCATGGCGTCGATGGACTTGGCACCGGTCTGGACGGGCTCGTGGACGGAGCGGCGGGGGAGAATGCCGGGAGCCTTGAGCTGGGCACGGCGCTTCTCGGTGGTGTTGATGGGACCCTTGCCATCAATGGGGTTGCCGAGGGCGTCGACGACGCGGCCCAACATCTCCATGCCGACGGGGACATCGACCTAGGACTGTTAGAGATGGGGGTCTTCAATGAATATGGATTGCGACCGAGTCGGAACTCACAATCTCACCGGTCCGCTTGACAACCTCACCCTCACGGACGAGACGGTCAGAACCGAACAGCACGACACCGACCTGGCCGGCCTCGAGGTTCATGCACATGCCCTTGACACCGGAGGCGAACCTAAGCAGCGTTAGATGACGTGCTTTACGAGCTTGAGGTCAAGCTTGATTATGTGGATAACCTACTCGACGAGCTCCTCGGCCTGGACGTTGGCCATGCCATGGACACGGGCGATACCGTCACTGTTCGCGTAAATTAGTCTCACAGCTCATTGTTGATAGACTCGAGATGCGTGTCGATGATTGTGTCGTTGCGTCTCGATGCATTGTTGTTGTCGTCGATGGACAATGGGGTCCGACATACCCGACGGAGAGGACGCGGCCAGTCTCGGCAAGGCCAGCCTCCTCCTGGACACCGCGGATCCGCTGCTCGAGGATGGAAGAGACCTCGGTGGGCGTCGCCTTCGCGTCGGAGGCGTAGGTGCGGGCTTGTATCGCGGCAGCGTTGATCACTGCAGGTGCGGCATTTCGAGCCTGTGCGGCGGGCGGGAAAACCACGTTAGCCGAAGTCCGAATCGATGATGATTTCCAAACCCCAACAGGATCCAAATGACAGGTTCAACACGACGAAAAGCTTTTCCACGACAGCCATGCATCGTCTCCCCCATCAATTGGACCGGAATGGGTGTCTTCCGATTGAACCGAACCGGGTGCATCGGGATTTCGATGGAATTGACGCCGGCTCGGGGCTATGGAGCTGGGGAAGAAAAGACTTACGACCGTAGCCCGAGCACCGACGGCGCTCGCGGCACGGGTGGACTGTCGGAGGGCCGTCCGGAACATATTAGGAGGTGATGAGAAGGGGTATATTAGAAAAGGATAAACAATTGCAGGTGATGCAATTGAGTAGAGAGGAGATTGTGGATGTGGTCTCTGCCTTGGGGGAGGAGTTCGGGAGGCGGAATTTTGCAAGAGGACAGGCGAGAGAGGGAAGATGAGGGAGAAACGGGCGGATCCGGAGCTGGGCTTTTCGGCCAATCACGTCCATATGCGCGGTTTTCCCGAGTTATGTAAGCCGATTGGCTTCTTAATAAATTTCAGGGCACAGGTCCGAGCTTGGCTAAAGCCGGCAGCAGGTCGGAGGACAAGGGTTTCAATTCCTCGACAGGTTTCAAGCTCTAAAAGCCGTTCTTTCTTCACTGGACAAGGGTTTGTGAGAATAATTAAATTGAAAATACGGGGTATGAATATTCTAAGCTTTCTGAAGCCGGCGACGCAGTGTCTGCTCTTCGAACTACCCCGTGGTCTGCAGCACCTTACTCGTCAATGCCATTGTAGCGCCAGGTGATGACCCCACTTCTCGGTACATCGGGGATACCGGGACTGCGAGTTGAACCGAGGACAACCCAAAGATTAGATCGAGCCCGTCGGGGTCCCGGATAGCGCCAACGTGAGCCAGGCATGACACCGAGATCGAAGCCAAACAAGCCACAACAGAGCTTCCATGCGTTTGTGCAATTATTAACGAGGGTTATTATCTCCTCGTGCTCGTCTACTCGTACCCGAACTTCAATCCTCCGTCCCAGATTGTACAAACGTCAATCCTACGTTGCGTTTCGCATTGACCATGGAAAAAGAATGGGGCATCAATTGCTAAAACATCACAGCGAACAGGCGTAACAAAATACAAGCCGGCATGATGCCGGTCGGTCTCTAAGGCCGAGCTCAGACTATATTAAAGTCGAGCTGTAGGAGTCGAATGCGCAAGCATGCACAACTCGGCGCGCACGCTATTTGCCACATGAGCCCTTTTTTAATCCCTCCCAACTCCTCGAAGATCCCAAATGCATATCATCGCACGTGGCCCCCCGTCGGCCTATTCCCCCATCTCTCGATGCTCCAAGCGCTTAGCGGACAATGCCGTCGAACCGCTGCTTGAACCACTTGACGGTCTCGTCGCGCTTGATGCGGTGCTGGTAGCCGACGCGGCTCTTCATCCTGCGGCGGCGGGTGACGCGGTCACCGGGGCGGGTCATGCAGCAGTAGAAGTCCATGCCGTAGATACCGATGGAGGGGTCGTACTTGATGCCGAGATCGATGTGCTCGCTGATACCGAAGCCGAAGTTGCCGGTCTCGCTGAAGTTGCGCTTGCGGAGCTCATACTCCTTGACCTTGAGGCCACGCTCGATGATCTCCTCGGCCTGTTTTTCGTCTTGTCAGTGGGCTGTTCATCCAAGCGTGGACTGTTCAAAGGCGTGAAAACTCACCTTGGCGCCACGGACGGTGACGTGGACGGCAATCTTTTCGTTACGGCGGATACCGAAGTTACGGACGGTGTAGCGGGCCTTGCCTGGAGAGCGCGCGTTAGCGACCAGCCGGAAACAAAACAGGAGACCTGGATTTCTCATCACTTACTGTAGACAGGAGTCTGACCAGAAAGCTGCTCGAGCACCTTGGCGGCACGGGTGAGCCTGTCACCAGACTCGCCGACGGAAATGTTGAGGACCAGCTTCTGGACCTTGAGCTCCCTCATGGGGTTCTGAGCCTTCTCGGACGACATCTTGAATCGAGTGCTGCGCTTGAGGCGGTTAGGGGACTCGGGGTTGGGCGGATGTGCTGATGGGGGATGGAAATCGGGGAGGAAAGTGCTTCGCGCTGAAAATGCCCAGGATAAATTTTGGTGGTTTCGCGGGGAGGGCTAATTGGGGCCCTTTCTGTGTGCGATTGTGGGTTTTTCGATCGGGGTACGTACCGTCCTGACAGACCCTATCCCGAAGCGGACTAGCTCCAAACCTCGCCCGGGCGCGTCACCGCAAGTCCCAGCCTTTTGCTCAGCCTTGATGCCTCATCAAATTCTCTGGTCCGCTAAAGAGGCTCCATCTCCATCCGGCTTGAGCACATAGCTTCGCGTCTTGAGCTCGCCGACAGCAGCCCCGCCAATAATTTTTTGAACCATTGGGAAGCTACTCTCTACGGGAGAGCGTCTCAGAAACCATGGCGTCCATGAACAAGCAGGGCAAGATGGTGAGTGCATCATAGATTCCCAACCTCGGTTGCTCCCCCGCCGCGACTTGACAAGGCTAACGCGTTTTATATAGGCCGGTTACGTACGTGCAGCCATCCCGACGATACCCGCGCGCGATTCGAGCTCGAGTATACTGACTGGGGATAGATCAACTGGCGGATGAGGGTAACGCTCATCGACGGGAGGCAGATGACGGGCCAGATGCTCGCCTTCGACAAGGTACGGCGACGCCATCTGATATCTGAAAGAGGGCCCCCATGCTGACATCCCGGTCCCAGCATATGAACGTTGTCCTCGCCGACACGGAAGAGTTCCGGAAGATCAGGTCGAAGCAGGCAAAGGCCGGCGGCGCCCCCGGCTCCGGCGCGAGCCAGACCGTCGAGACCGAGGCGAAGCGCACCCTCGGCCTCACCATCGTCCGCGGCGCCCACATCGTCTCCCTCTCTGTCGAGTCGCCCCCTCCCGCGGACCCGAGCGCGAGGCTAGGAAAGGCCACGACCGGCGGCATCTCGTCGACGTTAGGTGCTGGTCAGGGCGTTGCGAGGGCCGCGGGCAGAGGCGCCCCGGCGCCGCCCCCTTCGCTAGCTGTACGTGGTCTATCGGTCCTATGGGTTGGTGGACGAGACAGGATGGCTAACGCGTGTTTCAAAATAGGGTCCTGCTGCTGGCGTTGGCGGCGCCGCTCCCCCGCCCGGATTCCCGCCCGGCGGCTTCCCGCCTGCCCCTGGATTCCCAGGCGCCCCAGGCCGAGGAGGTATGTCATGGTTCCAGCCCCCCATGTACCCTCGACACCACCCTAACAGACGCGCAGCGCCCCCTCCAGGCTTCCCCGGTGGCTTCCCGCCCGCCGGCTTCCCCCCGAACGCGCCCTTCCCCCCGCCGGGCTTCCCGCCTGGTGGGCCTCCGGCCCCCGGTTTCCAACCTCCCCCCAGGCGGTGAACTTGACGACGCGAGAAGGAAAGCGAAGGCTGTTGATTCGGATTTCGTACTGGGTTTTGCGAGTAGAGAGCGAATGCAGTGTTGGGTCACGGGATTACGCACCACTACGACGAATATCCGCGTGGATGGGATACGCGAGTCGAGTCCCATGTATTCATGGATCTGGAAGGCTTAATACCAAAAAGAGGATGGACAAGTGACGGTACGCACCATCTATTGCGTCGCTATTTCGTGCCTTGCTTTGGCGTCCTTATTCACACGTTCGGGTTTTGTCTGAGAGGACTTTGGATGAAGGTAGTGAAGTCTTGTCAAATTCAAAGCGGTATCTGTCCTTGCGAAACGCCCCCTGCCACAGCACCTTTTGCCCGTCCACACCTTTAGACAATCCCAAGAAGCAACCAAAGAAGAAAGGAAACCATGACCAAACACCCACCTCTCCGATAACCAATCCTACAAACAGAGAGAGCCCCTCACAAAAACAAGTCTCGAAACAAGCACTTTACACTCAACGCACCCACGAAGCAGACCCGCGCCTACCGCGTCCACCCGTACCCCTGGTCCCTCGATTGAAACTGATACTGCTGGTTCCTCACCGTCTCCCCGCCACTCTGATACCCATACGCATTCCCGTAATCCCCCGCCCTCCCCTCCCGGCTACCCCCCGGCGAAACAGACGCCTCCTCCTTCACCTCCGTTTTAATGTTCTTCTTCATCCGCCCCACAAGCGCCGCAGCAATATACGCCACGCCTCCGGCCGACGCCGCGACGGCGTACACGACGGTAAAGGTCTGGGGCGACCCCGCGGCGTGGAGACCCACGCCGCCGTTTATGACGCCGAGGAGGAGGAGGAGGCGGCCGTACCAGATGTGGGCGTGGGAGACGGGGGAGCGGGAGCGGTGCTTTAGGTAGTGGCGGTGGTGGAGGAGGCCGAGGACGGGCTGGAGGACCATTGCGGAGACGATTGCTGTGCCGAGGATTGTGTGGGCGTCGCGGAAAAGCTGGGGGCGTTAGTGGGTGGGTGGGAAGGGAAGGGAAGGGTGGCGGGGAGGGTGAGGATGAGGGACTTACCGATCCGACGTTGCGGGCCGTGATGTAGCCCGTCGCGAAGCCGGCCCACATTGTGAGGAAGGCGACGACCTGGCAGCCAGCGTGGACGTACCACTTTCCGACGAGCGGGATCATCATGGCGCCGAGCGGGTAGAGGAAAGTAAAGGTGACGGTCATGATGACGCCGTGCACAAGCAGCAAATCCACGGGCGTCCCCGCCGACGACGCGCCGTCCGTGTTCCCCGACCCAAGGGCGCCATCCCCCTCAGCGTCGCCATTCGTCCCGTTCCCGCCGTTCGGGGTCCCGCCCCCCGTGACAAACGGATTAACGTCCTGCGCCAACTGCGCATTACCAAGGTCCATCCGGAACTGGTCCCTCCCCTGATGCTTCGAAATCCTCGCCTCCACGTTCTTCGTCTCAAGCGGACTCCCCTCCATCCACGCTGCAATCCACGCCGTCGAACTTCCCTCAAGGTCCATCTTGCCCCCGTCCCAGCTCTCGCAGTTGAAGCACGCAACATTGGCCGTCATTATCCCCCCCTCGATGCCCGAGCCCGCCAGGAGCTCGAAGCGCGTGTCGGACTGCGGCTCGGGAGCCGAGTGGCCCGTCCCGCGGCGGGTGCTGACGGTGACGTTGCCCGAGCCGTCCGGGTAGAGGACGAAGATGTTTGAGTCGGACATTATGGTGCCCGTGCCGATGGCGACCCAGGAGTAGCTCGTCGCGACGGACTGGACCTGGAAGTAGAGGGTTCCGGAGCCGGAGGAGGCGGTGGATTGGGGGACGCCGACGGACATGCAGAACTTGTCTGTGACGGGGCAGTGTGTTTGAAGCGCTGCCGAGGCGGTGGCGACTGGGGGTTGTTAGTGAGGCTTTTGCTTGTGTCTGTGAGTGGGGACTTACACAGGGCGCTGGCCGCTGCCGCGATGGGTGTTAGGGCTTTCATGTTGAGCGTGTGTCGGAGTGCGTGTAAGTCGTTGATGCGTATGGGGGATAACCAGCCTGGTTGGCGGACAGCCAGGGCCAGAGCTCCAGGCTCGAAGCTCGAGTATCTATAAGCCGTCGGCTATGAGACCCAGGCTAGCTGGCGTTGGATCCTCGCGCAAGGGAGCGGAATAAGCGAGCGTATGGGAGCCAATTCCGTTGGTATGTAAAGGTTAAAACCAGCCTCGCCAATGCTGGGACGCGGGTGACTGGACTGATATCAAAGGAATGTTGAGCTTCGCTACACCACAACGTGGGTTGGTTGAAACACTTTGAAGAAAAGAACAGGCTCGAGACAGACGACGACGGGCAGGGGAGGCAATGGGAGGTATTAATAGGAGGGGGAGGGGCACTGAGACCCGGGTAAAGGGACTCGGGGAGGGTGGTCTGGGATCGGATGGGTAGATAGAGGGGGGGGGGCGGGCTGCAGCTGGGCGTCGAGAACGCGTACGCGGCGGAAGCATGTGATGCCCCGTACCTACATTGTGTCAGGGTGAAGGCTGTGGTGGCCAGCCGGTAGGTGCTCTCACCGAGTCCCACGATGCGTCCTTGGATCTGGATATTGGCCCGGCGATGGCATCCCCTCGAGAATGCCCAGTGGCATGCTTAACCGTGAATGAGAAGCCAGCTCATCTCGCCGACGACGCAGCTATCCGTCTCGACGCCCCGTCCAAGGCGGACACCAGACAGACATCGGAAGAGCGCGGGGAAGCCGGCGTCATCGCTGGCGACCCTTGGGATCTCCGCACATCATCCGGAGGACATCGGTTTCGTGTGGGTCGCCCCAGCCCGATCGTGCCCCGGGGGAGGACAAGGGGCCAGGAAAAAGCACGAGTCAGATCCTCTCTTACGATCACCCTCCGTCTCGTTGGTTGGCCTTAACTGACCATGTGTCTCATGGCCCCAGTGGACGAAGTCTTAAAAGGGGGCACTATACCCCCGAGCGGCTCAAGAAACAATCAGACACCTCTGGCGTTTGAGGCCCCGTTGGCAGGGCTCCCCCTCTCACTTGAGAAAGATAAAAGTAGCAACACTGGTCGAATTGGCGACGAGGGGTTTCAAAGCAGGCGACGCCCGGGCCCAGGCCGCACCGCGCTCGAGCACGTCAGGGGGCGCGGCATTGGTGTTTCGAGTTGCGTTTGGTAGGTTTGCCGGCTCGATGGGACCACGGGAACCCAGTAACGCCCCCGGGCGAAGCGCCTGTCATGGTGGTGACCTCGGCCAATTACCGTCCCGGGGGTGTCATCTGGCAGCCACGAGCCGCGCAAGTCGCAGAGGCGCACAACACCAAGTCCAAGCCTCTGGCCCCCGAGAGACGTCCCCCGAAGCCCAGGACTCCGGACTCGACAGTGACAACACGCAGGCCGCGAGTCGGATGCCCCTCCCCCGCAATCTTCACAGTGTCCCACCTCAACAGCGCTGCAACGAGGGCCGAGCGCACGAAACGCAGGGGCCGCCGGGCGACACCGCACGCGAGAATCTGAGACAATGGCACTTTAGCCCCGTGCCATCCCCGCGATCGACCTTCAGATCTCAGCGGTCACGAAGACGATCAACTCTGCCAAGGAAAGGGGGGTCTTGAAGGGTCTAGAACACGGACGGTCGATGGAGTCCGATGCGCCCAAATCGGAGACCCCTAGATCTCTATCGGCACGTCGATGCAAGTAGATGAAGGGTATCACATGAGACCGGGCCAAGAGGGGAGCCCGCAGGTCGCGTAGATGGCCACCGCGCGTCTCCGAGTCCCTTGCCGTCGGACGTGGTCCCGGACGACGGACGTCCATGGCGTCGACTGTCGCTTTCTTTTGGTTCTCGCCAAGCATGTGCCCTTTATTACACAATTACCAAGCCGGACTAAGCACGCAATCGAGTTCGTCTCGAGGCATGAAAAGGCTGGGAAGCGCGGGTGTGAGCGTGCCTGAGACATACTCGACGCCTTGGTCTCTCCGGGCTGAGGCAGGTGTGATGAGTCCCTCCAAGCGTCGATGAATGATGCCCAGGACATCACAAAGCCCACGTAAGGCCTACAAGCCCGGCGCCATCACCGTTCCAGCGGTCCAAGACCTCCGCTCATCCTCCCCTCATCTCGTGCTACCAGCCCGGCCGTCCGGTTAGTGTTCCCGAGTCCACGCGCGTTCCCGCCTCCCAGTAGCCCGGCCTATAGACGAAACGTCACCCAGCAGCCGGTGGTAAAATACCCGACTTGCACGACTTGCACGACTTGCACGACTTACATGGACTTACATGATGAACCGACGCCGCGAGGAAAGTCACCCGCAGACCGACAACTTTACCAACTTCATCTTCTGCGCCCCGGAATGTGATATCCACGCACGATACCAATCCCCCGATCGGGTACGGAGACAAATGAAGGGCCGGCGAGATGGAGAGTAGATCAGCACGGCGCATAACCCCGGAAGGACTGCAACGCCAGGAGAATTACAATCCCTCCTCGCCAAGAGCCCGCCCAGAAGACCCGGTTTCGTCTCGTCCCTCGTCCGCCCCCTCCAGCCGAGGGAAAGGCGCATGGAGAACAAATCACCTCAGACAAGGGATCACCATACTGCCACGAGGGATTCAGTCCAGGGAACACTGGTCGCAGCACTGCCACCGCCACCACGGACAAGCGATACAAGGAAGACGGGGAGATGGAAGACTTACTCACGCTACGACGCGTAGGATTCGTCATGCAACCCTCACGTTAGACACCACAACCTCAACAAATCGAAAGGGAGAGGACAAAATCGAGGGGCGGCCTCATCGCCGCCCCCGGTGAAAAGAAGGTCTATTAACCCTCCCCTCCGTACCCGTCTACCGGAGGAAACACCCTCGCGGATATCCCCGTCTTATACACCACGGACGCGAGTATGCAAAGTTCTTAGATCCGTAAAACCGTGATCCTGTCCGTAAACAGTAACCCAATCCTACCCACCCAAAACGCTCGCTGAATGGAAAAAAAAGTCTTCAAAAAGAGACGATCCGGAAAGAACAAGAGGCCAGATGCTGTAATCAAAGCAAGATAACCAAACGCGCAACGTGACAACGCACAACAGGGCCTCCGCCCCATCAGCGCCATCCCGCCCTTAGACGCCACCCGCAATCGCAAACCTCCTCCCCTCCAGCAGGCTGCTCGGCGCCACGAAGCTGAAGCCCCCAAACGGATCGTCCCTCTCATCCACCCTCGCCGCGCGGCCCCCAAACGTCTCGGCGGGGCACACGACGGGGCTCAGCGACAACTCCGTGAAGCTGGGGTCAAAGTTCTCCGCGAGCTCCGGGTCCGAGATGAAGGGCTGGATCGGCGGCGTCATCTCGCGCGCCACCAGCTTCTTCCAGTCGATCTTGCGGAAGAACCGGTGCTTCTTCATCGTCTCGAGGTCCCGCGGCATGTTGGACCCCAGCCGCTTCGACGGCTCCTTGCGCAGCAGCCGCGTGAGGAGGTCCTTGGCGTCCGCGCTCATAAAGTACGGCAGCATCAGCTTCTGCCGCACGATGTTGTCCTGGATCTTGGCGTTGTTGCCGCCCCGGAACGGCGGGTTCCCCGTCAGCAGGTCGTAGCCCAGCGCCCCAAACGACCACCAGTCCACGCTCTTGCCGTACTTGACCCCCTTTACTATCTCGGGCGCCATGTACTCGACGGTCCCGAGCATCGAGTTGCACGTGTCCGCGTCCTCGGCAGACACCTTGGACAGCCCAAAGTCGGTGAGGAGCAGGTGCCCGTCGGCGTCCAGGAGGCAGTTCTCCGGCTTCAGGTCGCGGTAGATGACGCCCAGGTCGTTGTGGAGGTGCGAGATGGCGAGGAGCATCTCCGCCATGTAGAACGCCGCCACGGGCTCCGGGAACATCTTCTCCGTGTCCAGGTGCGTGAAGAGCTCCCCGCCCTCGCCGTACTCGAGGATGAGGTACAGCTTCTCCTGGTCCTGGAATGCGTAGAAGAGCTTCACCACGAACGGGTGGCGGTTCACCGACTCGAGCACCTGCCGCTCCGTCTTGGTCTGCTCCACCAGCTTCCTATGCAGCACCAGCGACGCCTTCTTGAGCTGCTTCTGCGCGTACAGCCGGCCCGTGGTCCTCTGCTTGACGAGCACCACCGTCCCGTACGTCCCCTTGCCGAGGCAGCGCAGCGGCTCAAAGTCCTGCGCCGTCATCTTGGCGCGCCTCACGAGGCCGCCCTCGACGGCCCCGAGCATGGCGGGCCTCTCGCGCATCGTCTCGCTGACGAACTCGCTCTCCAGGTTGACCTCGTAACTGGTGGATCCGCCGTCGGAACCGGTGCTCGTCAGGTCGCTCTGCACGGTGTCCCGGCTGCCCGTGCGGCTCATGGGCACGCTGGAGAGCCCCGACGAGCCCCAGGGCGCGTGCTGGCTGCCGCCCAGCGTCATGGTGCTCGTGCGCGAGCTGCCGTCGAGGCTGAGCGGCTCCATGGCCTGGCGGAGCCTAGTGATGCCGGACACGGCGGGGGAGCAAGCGGGCTTCATGGCCGGGCTGCAGTTGGCGCTCACGACGTCGTTGAGACATCGGCCGGGCTGAATCCGCGGTGGGGTCCCGCACGAGGTGCTGCAGTCAGACTCGTCCCCGGATGCGACAGAATTTGCGGTAAATCCCCGCACCGTCGTTAGCGCGGGGACACCCTGCGCCGACATGGTCGCTCCGCCCTAGTAATTGTTTTGTGTGGTCTTGAAACGGCGACGAGAAACGATGTCTCGTCTATGTCTCTATTGCTCAGACGCCTCGCAGTCTCAAGGCGGCCGTTTCGAACCTCTCCAGTCAAGCGCCAGGGTGCTCGTGACACGCGCTGGCCGCTCCTTCCAGCGATGGATTCAAACTAGGAGGCGCGATCCGCGTCGGCGCTCGGCGTCGGCTCGAAGCTCGACCTGGAAATCCCGGGGCTGGTTCTGGTAGCCGGGCGCAGGCATTAGGGAGACAAAGAAAAACCTGGGTTGTTGGCACGTCGCGTGAATATGCATTGAGTGGTGTTGCCGCCTCGAAAAAGAAAAACGAAATTGTCGTCGTGGAGTCGGATTTCGGTGTAGTGTGTTGTGGGTTGTTCGCAAGGGAGGATGGAGGAGGGAAGAAGTGGTCGCGCCGGGGAAGTTGGAGCCTGGCGGCAAGGAGCTTTTGTTTTCTCATGCCTCGGGCTGGGCTGAACCTTCCAAGCCCGAAAATTTCGAACTATATTCGGATGTCACGCGTACCGATACTTGTCGAGTCTCCCGGACTGAGGTTTTGTGGGAAGTACCCGTGAGAAGATCGCCTAAAATCTCGTCTTGGGGCGCCCCGGGCACTCCCTGTCCAATCAGCTTACATGTATTTAGGTGGAATTACCTACTCGGTACAGGCGGTCCCCGCTAAATTACGGCGCATCACATGTACCAATCACTGCCTGTGGCTCGTTTAATTGACCGGCTTGTATTGAAGTCATTTCCTGCATGATTCACCGAGATGAGCCTTTGTGAGGGAACTTTGGGAACCTCGATGATATTTTACTCGGCATACATTCGGCCATAGTCACCACGAGCGTAAATTGCTCTGTTTCGGGCGACGGAAAAGTTCATGCGTGGGGACCTGGCACGGCATGGAGCACGAATCCGGACGCGACTCGGGCGAGGAATGCTTAAATTGACTTGGCCGCATCTGCATCTGTTGGTCGGTCGAGGGTATCTTTACATTTCACAACTACCACTACAGACATATCTCCGCAAGATGCTTCACACTCCCTCCCCATCATTCCGCCCCCAGATCTTGATAGTCCGATCGTGACCTCCGCTGAGAATCCACTTGCCGTCCCTCGTAACGTCCACGCTGCCAACCGGCCCCGTGTGCCCGCTCAGCACCTGCACGACCGACCAGTCATCCGCCGAGAAGACCTTGACCTTGTGGTCGATCCCGCTCGACACGAAGAACGTGCCCGACTTCTTCGGCAGCTGCGCCCCCTTGTCGTCCAGGCCGGGCGCCTGGCCGAAGAGCGGGTCGTCCAGCCCCTTGTACCACCGTAAGTCCGACACCGCGCTCGTATGCGCGCCGATGCCGCCCGACCTCTGCACCTTCCGCACGTCCCAGCACTTGACCCATCCGTCGGCGGATCCGGTGAGGATCCTGTGCCCGTCGGAGCCCCAGTCGAGCCCGTAAATGGGTTTGATATGCCCGTCCATGTAGCCGTCCAATATCATGACGGTCCTTCCGGACCGCATGTCCCAGATCCTCCCGATGCTGTCCAGGCCGGCGCTCGCAACGAGAGACCCGTCCGAGTTGAAGCTCACGGCGTACACGCCCCTGGAATGGCCATCTTGCAGGAGGAGCTCCGTAGTCTTCTCGACGTCCCATAGCCTCCAGGTCGTGTCTTCGGATGCCGACGCGAGGTAGCGCCCAGACGGGTGGAAGTCCACCCTGCACACCCTCTGCGTATGCCCCGAAAGCGTCGCCTTGGGTGTGTCTTTGTTAAGCGACCAGAGATGGACTTGACCCTCTGCGCCCCCCGACGCGAGGTTTACAGAATCCGGCGACACGCCGCTCTCCGGCAGTGTGGCGCCGGGAAACCAGGATATCCCGCTAATCTTCCCCGTGTGTCCCCGGAAGGTCTTCCCCGCGTCGAGGTCCGGAATGCTGAAGAGCTTGAGGGTCCCGCCCCAGTTCCCCACCGCCACCGACTTCCCGTCCGGCGATATCCTCGTCATGCTGACGTGCCGCTCCCCGGCCGTCTGGGACCCCTGGAGCTCAAACGCCTGCAGGTTCTCCCTGATCTGCTTCCTGAACTTGACGTGCGTGCGCACTGGGATCGTGGACTCCTCCTTTTGGAACGCGACTCGCCGCTTCGCCCTGGGTAACGAGAACTTGGCAATGTCCATCCGCGCGGCCAGCAGGTCATCACCGCCTCTCGTATAGAACTCCTCTTCCTCTTCCTCCGAGCCCTCCTCCTCGTCCTCATCTGCGTCCTTCATCGCCACATCCGCGCCCTCCTGCTGGCCCGCGAGCTCAGCCTGCACCGTCAACAGCTCCCGTAAGCGGTCTCTCCGGTCGGCGGGGCCCTCTCCGAACAGCGTTATCGGCTCGCCTAGTTCCCGGAGCCTTGCGCGGACGCGGTTGTCGTCGGTCGGGACTGCAATCGTAGCTGCCAGTCGTTTCCTGTTGAACTGAGAGAGGATGGCTGACGCCTTCTCGGGAGCCATGCCGGCCGCGGCGCCCGGAATGTCGTAGTCGTGGTCCATCGGGACATCTTCCAGGGAAATGCCCCTTCTCTCCTCCGTTTCCGCCTCCTCGACGTAGGCCTGGCGCGACGGGTGCATCATCTTGCCGGTATGGGGCCCTTTGCGCGGGGCAATCGGTAGTGAATCTTGGTTGTCACTGCGGAAGCGTAGGGACGTATCGAGATGGCCTGTCAGACGCGTCGCGACGCGCGGAGAAAGCGTCTGGTAGGGCGTTAAAGAAATGTGCAGAGCTCTGCAAGGTCAAGGATACCAAGCTCTCTGCGTTCCTTCCCTTCGACGCACTGAAGGACGCTTTCATTCTTTTATTTTAAGCAGGTGCTGGCACCTGCTGGAATAGCCCGCCACCAGAGCATTCTGCGAGGATTGGAGATCATTACATAATACCGTTCAAGAACCAGAACCTTGAGATGGCGAAACGAGCACCCGGAGCATCTCTTTGTTCTCAAATTCTTGACTCTCCCTGTCGAACTTGGTCTAATAACCCCCATATCCCTTACGCTGACCACCGAGCTCCTCATGAACCCGTCTACACCGCTCATACCACTCCATAACTGGACATAGCCTTGTTTCCGGTCTCAAACCGGCACAAACGGTTGCGATGGCCAGCCTCGACCGGTACCGCCCTCCGAGGGAAGGCTATCAACCGCCCGCCGTCCCCCAGAACCGGTCGCGATCACCCTCGCGACGTAACGAGGTGCCCCCACCCGCGCCTTCTCCGCCGACACAAACGTCCAAGGCCTCGCCGCCGAGATCACAACCCCAGCAAGAGGGCCCGTCACCCGCTCCCACCGCGCCGCAGACGCCGAGCCCGCTCCCGCTGAACCAGTGGTACTTTACGCCAGACGAGGTCCTCAGCACGCCCTCTATCATAGACGGGTTGGCCCCGATAGAAGAGAGGCTGCGCCGCGCGAAGGGCGTCAACTTCATCTACCAGGCGGGCGTGCTGCTCGACCTGCCGCAGGTCACACTATGGGTGGCGGGCGTGTTCTTCCATCGGTTCTACATGCGGTATAGCATGGTGGAGGAGAAGAGCGGGATACACCACTACGTAAGTCTGCCCGGCCTCCTTCCGCGCCCTGATTTCGGCTCGGGAAACTGACCGGCGTCTCCCGCGACACACAGAACATCGCCGCAACGGCCCTCTTCCTAGCAAACAAGACGGAGGAAAACTGCCGAAAGACGAAAGACCTCATTATCGCCGTTGCGCGCGTCGCCCAGAAGAACGCCCGTCTCATCATCGACGAGCAGAGTAAGGAATACTGGCGCTGGCGCGACAGCATCCTCATGTACGAGGAGCTCATGCTCGAGCTTCTCACCTTCGACCTCATGGTGGACAACCCCTACCACCGCCTCTTCGAGCTCCTCTCCCAACTCGAGGTCTCGCAAAACAAGACGCTCCGCCAGGCTG
This sequence comes from Scopulariopsis brevicaulis, assembly GCA_017657125.1. Taxonomy (NCBI): domain Eukaryota; kingdom Fungi; phylum Ascomycota; class Sordariomycetes; order Microascales; family Microascaceae; genus Scopulariopsis; species Scopulariopsis brevicaulis. Next base: position 77,042 of record JAGFNX010000300.1, read on the forward strand.
CCTGGGCCTTTTGCAACGACGCGTGCCTCACGAGCCTCCCGCTCCTCATGGACGCGCGCGACGTGGCCGTCGCCGCCATCTTCTTCGCGAGCGCCCACACGTCCCAGCCCATCGACGACGTCGGAGGCGAGCCCTGGTGGCGGCACCTAGGCGGTGACGAGGAACGGTGCGTGCGCGCTATCGACGGCATGCGGCAGTTCTACGCCGAGAACCCGCTCCGCCGCCAGAACCCGTCCATCGGGTCTCCCGCGTTCCTGCTCGAGAACACTAGGAGGAGGGGCGAGGTCCTGCTCAGCCAGACGCCGCCCCCGGCCGCGACGCCGCTCGGCACCGAGAGCCCGCGGAGACTTAACGGGGAGAGGACGCGGGAGGGATCGGTGACCGCGGTTAGAGACCACGGCGAGAGGGCGAACGGGTCGCGCTCGCCTACTAAGAGGAAAGAGGCCGACTCGGAGGTCGACGAGGGCCGCGATAGGAAGAGGTTGAGGTCGGCGTCTGACGGCGAGGAGGGCGAGCTCGTCGACTCGTGAGGCTGTTTTGGCCCTTCTTCTCTTCTTTCTTCCTCTTATTCTTTTTATTATTATTCTCAGTCCAATGTTTAGGGAATATGGGTGGTTAATGTCCTTTTTTATTGTCACGACTACTTGGGTGTATCGGCAAGGGAAACTCGGGAAACCAGGAAAGCGGCGTCGGGGGTTTGGTTTATGGCATCATTGTCGATTCAAGGCCGGGAATGGCTATTCGCTTTGTGTTTTTGTTTTTTGATATTTTGCCTTGCGGGGTTGGTGAATAAGGTTCTCACGCCTCGCGCTTTGTACCACTTCATTCTTGTCTTGACCCCTTTTCTTCGCAGCCCTTTGGTCTGGTTTTAACCGCGGGTGGGGGTGTGCTTTCCGTGAGAGCGAAAGCGTGCTTGTATCAAGGCATAGGACAGGGTTAAGGGTAAATGGGGGTTTGTTGTTAGAGAGCAGGGAGCAAGGAGCAGAAAGCGAATCAAAAGCGTCTTCATGGCCTTTGTGACTACTTCTTGCCTACGCGTGTGGTATAGGTGCATGTCTGTCTGTCTCCGTGAAATGGTGCCCAAGGGCCGGCCAACCAGGTGGGCACTTCGCCTCTCACATCATCAAGCCGATATGATCCGTGAATGTCCATCATTCGTAAACCCAGAAACCTCAACTACATACAGAAGCCCAGTTCTTTTCCTCCGGAAATATAACAAAACAAGAAACAGATTTTAGATTCATCAACCCCCTTTCGTAGTATCCATATCACCCCTCAGAGACCTAATCGCCTAAAATAAAAAACGCAGATTTCTTTCCCTTTTCCCTTACACCCACGCCCCTTACTTGGTGATCTTGCACACGAGGTCGGCTCCGTCCACAGAATCGCCCTCCTTGACCTGGAGGCCGGAGACCTTACCGTTGTGGGGCGCGGAGATGACCATTTCCTAAAGTTATCGTTAGTAAATGAGACTTACAAAAGGGGTACACATGGAACTCACCATCTTCATGGCGCTGAGAACAGCGAGCGGGTCGCCCTTCTTGACGTCCGACCCGTCGTGGACCCTCAGCTCGACCAGCACACCCGCCATGGGCGCGCCGACCTGGCTCGAGTCGCTAGGGTCGGCCTTGGGCCTGCTAATGTTCTCCACGGCCGCGGTGTTGTCCTCGACGGTGACCTGCCTGACCTCGCCGTTCATCTCGTAGAACACCTCGCGCTGGCCCGTGTTCTCGCTGAGCGGGCCGACGGCCAGGAGCTTGAGGATGAGGACCTTGCCCTTCTCGAGCTCGACGTGGAACTCCTCGCCGATCTCGGGCTTCGCGAGGAAGTACTTGGTGGGGAGGACAGAGAGGTCGCCGAAGCGCTGCGTGAAGTTCTTGTAGTCCTCGAACACCTTGGGGTACATGACGTACGACGCGACGTCGCAGTCAGTGACCTTGCCGCCGAACTTCTTCGCGAGGTCGCGCCTGACCTTGGCGAAGTCGACGGGCTCGAGCGAGAGGCCGGGGCGCTTATCCAGCTTGCGGCGGCCGCGGAGGGCGTCCGAGCGGAGGGGCTCGGGGAACCCGCCGTAGGGCTGGCCCATCAGGCCCTCGAGGAACTCGAGAACAGAGCCGGGGAAATCGAGCTGCGAGGCCTTGGCCTTGACGTCCTCGGGCTTGAGCTTGTTGGACACCATGAACTGCGCGAGGTCACCGACGACCTTGGAGGTGGGGGTGACCTTGACGACGTCGCCGAGGAGCTGGTTGGCCTGCTCGTAGGCCTTCTTCGTCTCCGCCCACTGCGAGCCGAGGCCGAGCTGCGAGGCCTGGAACATCATGTTGGTGAGCTGGCCGCCGGGGATCTCGTGCTCGTAGACCTCGGGGTCGGGGCCCGCGAGGTGGGCCTCGAAGGGCGAGTAGAGGAGGCGGAGCTGCTGCCAGTACTGGTCGAGAGCGCGCACCTGGCGGACGTTGAGACCGGGGTCGAGGTCGCTGCCCTCCAGGGAGGCGAGGATGGCGTTGATGCTAGGCTGCGAGGTCATGCCCGACAGGCTGTCGGTGGCAGCGTCGACAACGTCGGCACCCGCCTTGGCGCAAGCCACCATGGAGGCGACACCGGTACCGGCCGAGTCGTGGGTGTGGACGTGGATGGGGAGGTCGGGGTACTTCTCACGGATACCGCCGATGAGGAGCGTGGCGGCATGGGGCTTCAGAACACCAGCCATGTCCTTGATGCCGAGGATGTGAATGTCGAGCTTGACCAGCTTGTCGACAAGATCCAGGTAGTACGGCAGGTTGTACTTCTTGCTGGGGTTCAACATGTCACCGCTGTAGCACACGGTGCCCTCGACGACACCGCCAGCCTTGTGGACAGCCTTGATGCCGACCTCGAGCTGGTCGATATCGTTGAGCGCGTCGAAGACACGGAAGATGTCAACACCGTTCTTCTTGGCCTGGTCAACGAACTGATCGATGGCGTTGTCCGGAAGAGACGAGTAAGCAACGCCGTTGGCACCACGAAGAAGCATCTGGAAGGGAATGTTGGGGATGAGGCGACGCATCCTCCGGAGCCTCTCCCACGGGTCCTCGTACAGGAAGCGCATGGCGACGTCGAACGTAGCGCCACCCCAGCACTCCAAACTGAACAGGTTCGCCATGGCGTGGCTCGTCTCCTTGGCGATGTTCAGGAGATCGACGGTACGGACACGGGTGGCCAGCAGGGACTGGTGAGCATCACGCCAGGTCGTGTCCATGATCTGGCAGCCCTTGTAGTTGCGAACCGCCTTGGCGAAGGCCTTGGGGCCCTGCTCCTCGAGGAGATACCGCCATCCTTGCTTGCATGGCTCCTCGACGTTGACCTTGTTGCCGTTGTTGTCGAACAGCTCGGGAATGATGATGTCGCCCTTGAACTTGGGCTCGCCCATCTGACCCTTGATGCTGCTGCCGTTGACAGCGACGTCACCAAGGTAAGCAAGAAGCTTCTGAGCACGGTTCTGGCTGCCGATGAGGTCGAAGAGGGACGGCGTGTCATCGATGAAGGTGGTCCAGCAGGTGCCGTTGATGAAGACGGGGTTGGTGAGGAGAGACGCAAGGAAGGGGATGTTGGTCTTAACGCCTCGGATACGGAACTCCACGAGAGCACGAAGCATCTTCCTCCTGGCAATCTCGTACGAAGAGCCGTGGCAACTGCACTTGACCAACATGGAGTCGTAGTGGGGGGTGATGACGGCGCCGGCGAAACCGTTGCCACCGTCGAGCCGGACGCCGTTGCCGCCGGCGGATCGGTAGACCTCGATCTTTCCGGTGTCGGGCCGGAAGCCCTGCGAGGGATCCTCGGTGGTGATGCGGCACTGGATGGCGAAACCCCTGGTGGTGATGGTGTCCTGGCTGAGACCCAGCTGCTGCAGGGTAGCGCCGGCGGCGATCTGGATCTGGGCGGCGACAATGTCGATGCCGGTGATCTCCTCGGTGATGGTGTGCTCGACCTGGATACGAGGGTTGATCTCGATGAAGTAGTAGCGGTTCTGCTGATCGACCAGGAACTCGGCAGTACCGGCGTTGCGGTAGTTGACCGACTTGGCCAGGCGGACAGCGTCCCTCAGGATAGCGTCGCGGGTCTCGGTGGGAAGGTCCTTGGCCGGGGCGATCTCAACGACCTTCTGGTGTCGTCGCTGCACCGAGCAGTCACGCTCGAACAGGTGAATAATGTTGCCGTAGTTATCACCAAGCAGCTGGACCTCGATGTGCTTGGGCTTGTCGAGGAACCTCTCGACGAATACCGTGCCGTTTCCGAATGCCGACTTGGCCTCGGAAGTCGCCCGCTCAAAGGCCTCCTGGAGGTCGGCCTCGTCGCGGACAACCCTCATGCCTCGGCCACCGCCACCGTAGGCAGCCTTGATGATGATGGGGAAGCTATACTTGTCCGTGAACGCCTTCACATCCTCGAACTTGTCGACGGCGCCCTCAGTACCAGGGACGACGGGCACGTCGGCAGCGATAGCCAGTTTCCGGGCAGACACCTTGTCACCAAGAGCAGTGATGACCTCGGGGGAAGGACCGATCCACTGGAGAGACGCATTAGCCCCGTTGCAGGATATCAGGTCAAGCCGGTTAAACTTACCACAAGGCCGGCATCCTCGACCTTCTTAGCGAAGTCTGCGTTCTCAGACAGGAAGCCGTAACCTTCATACATCCGTTAGCTCAGTTTCAAGAAGCAACATTCTCTTGATGCCCGGAGTAAATTGGGAAGCACAAACCAGGGTGGATCATGTTGGCACCATGCTCGACGGCAATGCGAATGATCTCATCACCAGCAAGATAGGCCCCAACGGGGGTATATTGACCACGCTTGCCGATGACGTAGGCCTCATCGGCCTCTGTGAAAACAGTCAGTCAACTGAAGCCCTCGCCGCCTCGAGCCGCACCGGTGTAAGAGGGGAAGGGGAGACGAACTTTGCCTGTGCATGCTGAGGCGGTCCTCATAGCTACAAAAGAATCAGTAAGGGCCCTATAGCTACACGCAGACATATATCGTCTGGTGATGTCGAAAATGTTGAGCCGAGGTTACCTGAAGACAGCAATGGTGTGGAGGGAAAGCTCGTGGGCCTTTTAAACCTGGTTAGCCACTAGTTGCAAGGGGCAGAAGCCAGCATTGCACCACGATGCCTCAAAAATGTTGCTTTGTTTGGTGACGCGTTGAAAGGGAAGAAAGTTTGACTCACAGTCCTGAAGATCTATTAGGCGACAGAATTGTTAGTTTTGCGGGTTCATAGCAAGGCCATAAAAGGAGCTAAGAGGGTATGGTAGTTGGAATCCATACACGAATGGCTGTAGATTGCGGGTTAGCGGCATTCTCGCGATCCTTTGTGGACGGGGTTTACTCACGGATTTCACCACGGTTGGCGACTGTAGCACAGCATCGCGAAGTTAGCGGAGCATCCCAACAGGAGAGACTATCCCGAGCTCAATTGAGTCCCGTAGAGCCGGGGAAAGCAAAGGCGACTCACCCAGAATCTTCTTCACCTGCATGATGCTCGAATTGGCGCGGATGTGATGGACAGTCTGAGCCTCCTTGACATCATCGTCCTCGAACACATCGTGGAAGGTGATGTCGGCTTGGGGGAGCTGCGGGAGAGCCATCTTGGGCCAAAACTCTTTGGAGTCACCGAAGCTTTCTCTGCTGGGGTTGACTCAAAAGGTTGTGGGGAGAGAAGATGGGCGACCTGGTGAGGATGAGACGATGGAAGGAGAGGGTTTTGGGATTCGGAGCAGATACTTGTATGTATTGGAACCGAGGGGCAGTCAGAGACATCAACGGAGGGGCGGGCGTGGGGATAAAGAGACGGTGGAACGGGTTCGGCGATTGGCCCGCAGCAGCGGTGAAACGGAGACGGGGCCGAAAACGGTCAAGTAATGGTAAACCTGCACCTTGTGAATGGCGCGTGGTGGGGTTGCCCTAGTACCGAGTGGTGAGAGAGGAAAGAGTCAGGAGCGCCAAGGTCCGCACCTGATTGGACACACAATGCCAACTCTGGCAAGGAAAAAAACGAGGGTCTGCTGCTGATAGCTCGCTTGTTGGTGGGTACAATTGACTTCTATTTTGCCGTTTCTTCGTACCAAAGTGGTGTACCGACCGAACTAGGGGGGTGGGTTGTGCGGCGAGCTGCTCCCTGGTCGGTGCATCACGCTGAGATGGCGGGGTGGGGGAGGGGCAGCTGCAAGGAAAGAGGGGCAGAAAAAACTCCAAGGGTGGTGTGGGTACGGCCTTAGCGCCGTGCCCGAGGTTGGTCGGCACCAACTGGCCGCAGAGGGATTAAGCTCAACCACCAACTGGCAGTCACTGTCCTCGGGTCGGGAGCTGCGACCCTCGGGGTGCCAGGCCTCTGCGTGGCTTTCCCAGCACAGTACAGAGACGACACAAGCAAGGAAGCATCGGCACTGAGCGGCACCAACCTACAGAGACAGTATAGTATCCATTCCATCAACGAAACAATCGAAATGTGGGGCGTTAGATAGGATGCATCAAATTCATGCCCAGCTTCGTGTCTACATCCACCTCGATGGCTTCTCCCAGTCCTAGCTTTCCCAAACCTGAACGAGCTTGATGCAGCTTCCCCAGGCAGAGCTGACACAGAGAAACGCACGCGCCCATCCCGAACCACCGAAGCCACCTGCATAACCACAGATCCGAACCAGGATCTCCCATCTCACCACCTGTACCGAGCACGAGATGCAGACACAGTGTCCAGCTTTGGCCGCTCGGGGAGACCTGCCGCCATTCGGAGCTGTCCTCCGTGAGCCGAACTGCGGGGCCCCTGCCGCGACGGGGCTTGCAAGCCCATCCCCCCTGCAGCCGCTCCTGTCATGGCTGGCCCACGGACATTGGATATCACTGGTAACTGATCGCACTGGGGCGTTGCGGGATATGTCTGAGGATAGGTCACGTTCCAGCTGCATGGGTCCGCAGTGGCAATCATTCCTCGAGCCCAGGAAGGAATGGCCATGCCAGGGTTCAAGGTCCAGCTCGGTATGCCCCCACCAATACCTCTCGGTGCGAACGTAAACAGGAGCACTCGGGGCAAGGAGCGAGCGAGATCGACATTCGCCCGTTTAGTCCCCGAGAAACTCGAAACCTTCCAACGCTAGGCGGGAATACGGCGGGCCCGGGCCATTGCGACTTGTACGCACGCGTACCACGTTGGTTTCCCTGCGCCCTCAGCATCGCCGCGAGCGTCCTCTCACCTCTCAACAAGTCGAGCTGTGTCATGCGGCAGAGACGGAGGGGCAGCGCGGGGGTTTCCTCACCAACACGGTAATACACCCCACCGCTTTTCCGCTCTGCCTCGCATAGGACACGCCCCCGTTCCCTGTCCCCCACCATCCCACCATCCCAAAACTCTTCACCCACGCCCCGTGGTCGTTCGCAATGCCCGGGGTCATGCCCCTGAAACCCATGAGGTAATAACCGCGCCCCCGTCCAGAGGCTAAACTCGACGTGCCGGTGAACTCGCGTTCGCCCCCGCCTGCGCGACGGTGGGAACTAGCTCATGTGAGCTCCGGAAGGGAGTGACTCCGGGCTCCACAAGAGATCTCCCCGTTCATACAAGATACGCTAACGGAACAGGGAAAAACGATACCAAAAAGGAACCCTTGCGGTATTAAACCGCGTTGGGGGCTCACCATTGGCCAATTGGCGTCACCGCTCGAACCCCCACATGGGCATGTGGTCACGGCGGGTTCTTCCCTGCCACACCGAAAACCCCACCGCCTTCGCAAGGACCTTGGTGCTCGGTGACTCGTCAGGCGGCGGGGCGATTAGCAGAGATAACCCTCGGTTTCTAAGATAACATAACGGTGGAAACGTTTTTTTCTTTGTTCCAGGAATACCCCACCATGCCCGGAAGGACCTCCGACTCCGACCTCGGCGCCGGATTTAGCCTCTGGCTGCTGAATCCCACGGATGGCATGGCATGTGCCTCCGCCCAGAGGGCGCCGCGCTGGAAGATTTTTCCCACCCGCTTCGTTCCCCTTGGCGCGGCTCATGGCGTCATCGGGGACCTGATGTCTTGGGTAGGGTAGGGCTGGGAACTGGCCGAACTAGTCCTGGGCCACTGGGCGTTTCCGCTCCACTCACGGCGGGCCTTCCTTCGCCGGTCCTGTCTTTGGCGTTCTCTGTGGCGCTTTATTCGCACGTTTATTGTTCGCATCTTTCGATTCTTGCAGCGGCGAGTGCCGCGTGCCGGGGCGTGTGCACCGGACGACGACGCGAGGGCGGAATACGGTCGGCGCCCTCCGTGTCGAGGCCGGGGATCATGGAAGTGATTGGCTGAGGCTTCCGCCGCCGCGGCCCTGAAGATCCTCGGCTTTCTTTATGCCGAGCGGCCTCGCGTCCGCGCCGGGAGGACTCCGGACTGACCTCGGTTTCGCTTCCGTGTCAAGCTGGCATTTGAAAGTGTGAGTACAAGCACAAGTCACTAGTTTGCACATGTATACTCAATCGTTTTGGCGCCACGTTCGGTATCTATTGCGAGATCATTACGGGGGCGGCACCCGTGCTTGGAAGCTTCGCCCGAGGCTCTAAGTCAAGGCGGGCCGCGGCCGTACAAGTAGACTTCTAGTATCTCCGACGCGCGTGTCCACGATGCTCTTAGTACCAAGCATCGTACCCACGCTCAAAGGGGCTGCTTGAACGTTTATCCTCCGGGGCGTCGTCAATGCCGAGCCCAGTCACCCGCACCCGGTCGTACCTTAATCCGAGAGGGACTGGCTCGGCTGACTGACCAACGAAAAGCCTCCGCAAGACTCGCCTTTACCCCAGACGCCGGAACATTGCCTAGCCAATAGCGCCCATCGTGCACCATCTCCCGGCCCCGATTCCTCCCGTCCACCTGCACATGCGATCCCAGACCCTCGGGAACAACTGCCCCTCCCGTCCCCCACCACCTCGTGCTGATGCCCCCCGCCGTCCCGTGCTTTTCCCCATCCCCTCCTCCGCCCCGTCTTTCCCGTCCCCCACATGAATAGCGCCGGATTCCATCGCCTTCTCCCCATGCACCGCCAGGTGGAGCCTCCCGGGATCCGCCGCCCTCGGGCCCGGCATCAAAATCCTAACAGCCGAGAGGCAGCCTGTCCCGAGGCCGCCCGGCCTGCCTGTCTGCTGACCCCGTGCGCACGCCCCGTTCGTCCCCCTGGCCGGGCCCGGCTGTTGGCGTGGGCCTCGACGAATCGGCGGGGTCGCTCGGCCCTTACACGCAGCTTATACGCCGGTCGTTTCTTTTACACACCCCCCACCCCGGGCTAGGGATGATGCCGTTGTGGGTTAGATGCGGGATACGCCCCCGTCATTGCCCACCGAGTACCCGAGCTCTCCCTGGTTTCGAAACGGAAGCTTGTACCGTTTCGACCGTTTCTGTATCCGCGTTCCAACCGCGGCTGGTTTCACTTTCACCAATGAGACCTATAAAATACCCGAGTAGCACCAGGGGTAGATAAAAGCAGGACATTAACCTCACGAGGTGGTACTTGCACTTGTGTACAATGGCCTCCCATGATTTAACTCGGTCATTCAGCCAACACTCTCCGATGTCTTTGTTGAATGTCCCCTCAAGGGACCATTGCTATGCGGCTCCCCTTTGACGCTCTTGACGCTCTATGCGGATCCGTCGTTTATAAGCCGAAGCCATACCTCGTGTGTTCCAAGACCAAGGATTTCCCCGGAAAACAGGGAAGGCGGGATAAGGTGGGAGAGGACAGTCCGAGGCTCCATCCCGGCCATGTTTACCCCACACTATGCCCCCCCATACATGTACAACAGCACCATACCCACAGAACCTCACCCTCATCCTCGATACCCAACATCATCTATCCTCCTAACATATCCCAAACACCCAGCCCCTTAGTTCTTCTCCTCCGCCTTCGCCGCGGGCGCGGCGGGCGCGGGAGGCGCGGGAGCGGCGGCGGCGGCAGCCTCCATCTGCTCCTTGCCGCCCCAGTGGTTGTAGTTCAGGTAGCGGTACATCTGCGTGGCCTGGGCGCCGCCGTTGACGAAGTGGCACATGAAGAGGAGGTAGTTGCGGGGGGAGACGGCGAGGGCGTAGCGCATGAAGGTCGCGGAGTAGATGCAGAGGGCGCCGGTCATCTGGCCCGAGATGCTGTGGTTGCGCGGGTTAGCCGGAGGGTCTAGCGCGGAAGAGGGGGTGGGGGGTTGGGGGAGGAAGGGTGTGTTGTGGGCAGGGTAGTTAGGGATAGGGGGCGTTCTTACACCTCGGGGCTCTTTTGCGTGTCCATTATGGCCGCGAGGGGAATACCGAAGTTGGAGGCCGGACCCCAGAAGTCTATAGCGCGTCAGCGTCCCGTCCCGTCCACGTAGCCTCGCGCCCAGCCTCGAGCTCCGCTAACGGCCTCGACAAAGCGCAATCAACGTCCAGCACCCGGAAGCCCGGAAAGCATCCAGAGTCTCCGCCGACTGGAAACTTGCAGTTCTGGCCATCACCGCGACCCATTGACGCCAGCCTCAACTCCTCCCGAAGCTCCGAACAAGAAGAAAAAAAAAGAAAGGAAGAAACCTACGCGTCGAGCAGATATAGTCCGTCACAGGGTTCGCCCTGATCCGGGAGTTGATAGCCTTCACAATCGCAGCCATTGTCGCGGAGTTTCCCTTGGGGGTTGTCTACGAGGGTAGCGGAGGGACTGTCGTCGCCGGAGGGGGGAAGGGTCGGATGGGGGAAGGATTGTTTGTTGGATGTTGAGATTACCCGCCGTTGCGCCTTTCCCGCCGGCTCCGGGATCGCCTCCCCCAGCCGCTAAGGGATTTCGGGGTCCCAGTGGGGTTCACGTGACTTGCAGGTGAGACCCGACTTCGCATACAGTAATACTTGGAGGGCGATTGGCAGGTGTTCGCGAGGGCGTCACCAACGGGATGGATGGAGCTTTTTACAGAAATCATTGGATTTCTTTTTATCCTAATTGATACTTTTGTATTCATCCATCCTTGTTTTTTTACAGATATGAATATGGAAGAGGGAGATCAGCTCCTCGAGACCCCGAAAGGAACCAGATGAGCGGCGGAAGGAAACAACGGAAAGAAAGACAAGACCAAGACCCCGACAAGACCAAGCATGAAACAGACAACAGGAGAAGTTCCAGAAGCGTAGCCTCCGTCCTTCTCCCTCACGGCTTCCCACAGACAGCCGGCGCATCCCGTATCACAATCTAGGGCGCAGCGGCCCAGGGGCCTCCGAAGCCCGGCACCTCGACGCAGTTCGCCCTCGTCCTAGCCCCGCCGGGCCGGACGGAATCCGCCTCGCGGACGGGGCCCAGCTCCGGGGTGTCCATCGATGACGGGTCAAAGTTGCGCACGTCACGGGACGGATGCACAGGCACCCTCCACGCCGTGTACGTCCGCGGCTCAGGCGGGCAAGAAGCGGAGATCGCCCCGCGGCGCCGAGGCGACGAGAGGCCCGCGTTATCGGGACCGACGGCGGAGAACTGGCTGATTCCAGGGGACTCTCCCAGCTCGAGGATCCAGTCGTAGTCCGACGTGTTCCCCGCAGCCTTGGGCTTCCCGAAATACGCGCCGTCCCTCTTCCTTAGAGCGCGGGCGTCGAGCGTCGCGGGGCGGGTGGGCACTTCGGCACCGTGGAGTCCGTTCCGAGCGGAGCAGACGGCGCTGTCGGAGTGGTGTCGGCGGGCCTGCGTGTTGGAGGTTGAGGGTGCGCGGCTGCCGGGGGCTTGCTCCGGGCGTTGAGTCTGTGAGTTAGTGGCACGCTGGGGCACGCTGTTGCGTGCTCGTCCGAGGGCCTGCGCCGCGGTGGGAGGTACACCGTTGTTGGAGGCGTAGCGGTAGCTGGGCAGCAGCTGCCTGTCACCGGGGTGCTGCTTGGTCCCTTTCACGGCGTCGTTGCGCACAATCTGGCCATCGGGGCACCCGAGCGAATGCTGCTTTCCGAGGTCTACGACGTCCTCTGATCGCCCGAGGGCCTTATCCGCCAAGAGCGCCACTCCCGAATCCGCCCGTCGAAGTTTCTTGGGTGGAGATTGTTGAGCAGGGCCGCGTTCGGCACCCGCAGACCGTTGCGGAACTGGTTTCCGAGAGACTACGTTCGTCATAACGGATGGTAGCACCATCCCCTGGTGCGCAGGTGCACTCTCCGCCCGCCGCGCCGATTTCTCCGCCGGCGTATGAAGCGTGGCTCCCCCAGGTCCCGGAACGTCAAGCGTCGTCGCGGTGCTGCTCTCAGGCGTCAGCTTGACCAGCACCTCGTCGTTCGGGAGGAACAGAAGAGTGCACCGCCTATCCTTGGTGACCTCCGGCCTCAGCATCTCCAGTATCTCGGCCGGCTTGAAGCCCTCGAGCGTGGACCGCCTGTCCCGCATCCCCTTTGGCATCAACTTCACCAGGATCTCGTCCTTGTCGAGGCGAAGCGCGCGCCGCCCCTCCAGCGGAGCAACGCCACGTCGTTCGCCGAACACATCACAGCCAGCAGCGTCGTCCCATCCCACCAACTCCACGACAGACGCCTCCTCGTCAACGGGGGCCGGCAGCGGGGCCAGCCGCGGCTCCCGCGCCAGGCTGTACTCCATCTCGAGGCTCGTGCACTCGCGGCAGGCGTGGTGGAAGTGTCCGCCTATGACAGGCGGGCCCCTTGGACATAGCATGACGCAGAAGAGGTGCGGGATGTGCAGGTTGTTGCAGAGCCTGGACTTGACCTTTGTGTGGCCGCAAGTGTACATCTTTACGAAGTCGCGACACATTTTGTTTCTCGTCCTCTGTTTACTCGGAGATGGGGCGAGGGAGGACACTTTGGGATCCGTTTGGTGGAGAGGTGAGTGGTGTCAGTGGCTGTTGAGCCTTCCGTTGAGGTGAGTGCGGTAACCAGTAGGCGAATGCGTCTTCCGTGGATTATCAGGGTCTTCGTAGTCTCTGTATCCTCTCTGTAGAATCTGTATCTTTAGTGTAAGTTGAAGCCTCTCGATGATCTAGAACGGAATGAAAACGGAATGGAACGGTCGAAACACGCAAACCGTCGCCGTCTTTTATAGATATACCGCAAGGCACCGTTTCCCTCGAGAACGAACAGCGCCTTTGCCTATATAGCCAACTCGCTCCCAGCTCCAATTCCATTATCGTATGCTGCGCAGCTCCGAACAGCTTTCATTGTTTCCCAGCGCGGTTCATAGTCGTGTGGCCGGGGACAAAGGGTGTTGTTTAAGTCGGCGGGTTCCGACGCCCGGGGGACTGGGGACCGGGCCCGGGAGACATACAGCAGTTGGAATCAGTGCCTTTGTTTCGTTTGTTGTTTGTTGTTTATTTCCCAAGTTGGGCCGCTGCCTGCCCCCCTCGTAGAGATGAGTTCCACACGATATCACCACCAGGCAAAGCGCCGGAAACACGGGCAAGGCACAGTAAACACATCTCAGACCATCTCATTTACATGCAGTACTAAACGAACGAATCTATAAACACAATCGCCAACCGCCACCGCGGGCCTCTCCCCAACGGACGGTCTATGCAGACGAAATACGCCGGTATAAGATGAGCCCCCTCCCCAACGCCCCGCAACGCCTCGCATAGCCAAGATCAAGTATGCACCCAGGCTACAAGACAAACAAAAGAGGCAACAGTAAATAGAAAGAAGAAATGACGAAATCAAGGAAGAAGTCAGGACGTAGCCTACGCCAGGTACCGATACGTCGGCACCGACGTCTCCTCCACCCGCTCGAGATAGTCCCTCGCGATCAGATCCTCTATCCGCCTCTTGACCATCGGTATCTCCGGCTTGAAGCGGCCGGCGAGCTGCGTGAGGACCTCCGAGATGAGCTGGGTGTGCATGAGCTCCTTTCGTTGCCTGTGCGAGTCATGTTAGCTATTGTTGCCGCGTGGGGGTCCGGTACAGAGTATGGCCACTTACTTCATGATCCGCACAATGGCAGCGTCCATCACATGCGCCCTCGTCTGATCCGCCTTGGCCTCCGTCGCCTTCCTCTCCTCCTCGCCCTCAGCCTTCGAGCTAGCCATGGCCGTCGGCGCCTTGATCCTGATCGTCTTGCTCGCAAACGCCTCGTTGAACCGGAACGTGTCCCCCGGCCTGACCGTCTTGTTCAGCGGCTCCTTCGTGAGCACGCGGCACTTGGGCGCCACGGTCAGCGCGGCGAGCGTGCGCGTGAGGTCCTGCGGGGGGATGTTCGTCTTAGCCTGTATCTCCTCGAACGACAGCGCCTCGCCGCCAATGTCGTTGAAGAGGAGGAGGACGATCATGCCGTACGTCGGCACGTTGATCTCGTAGCGCCGCTCCTTCGCTAGGACGCCGGACTTGCCGGGGATGGCGGGGAAGACGCATCGGAGGTCCGCGGACCCGAGGCCGCCCACCCACGTGAGCTTCCTGCCGTTGCGGCTCTGCAGGTAGTAAGCCGTCACGCTGGAATGCAGCCGACTGATTGCGTCGGGGTATGTGCAGAGAGCCGGCGCCGTCGCATTCCCGGCCTGGGATGGGCGGCCCATGATCTCAGAGGGCCAGTGGTTCGTGGTGAGGATGTTGAGCGAGATGTCGATGCGGCTCAGGTCGTCCGTCGACTCCCGAATGTGGTCGCGATAGCTCGCCGTAAAGTCCGCCGACGTATCCATGTCCTTGAACATGCCTTCGAACTTGAACGCAAACTGGTTTCCAAATTCCTGCTTCATGAGGACAATGAGCTGCTTCTCCACGTCGTGGCTCTCGGACTTGGAGTTCAGGAGACGGCGGGCAAGGTGCCTCTGGTAGTAGCGCTCAAACATGTCCTTGTCGAGGATGTAGCGGATCAGGGCGATAGCCTTGCCGAGAACGATGTCGACCTCGGCCTCCGTCTTGTCGCGGATGCCACGCCGTAGGCTGTCGTCGATGAAGAGGGAGACGTATTCGGAGGCGCGGTCGAAAGAGTTGATGAACTCGGCGAAGCTCTTCGTCAGCGCCGTTTGTATCGTCAGGTCCTCCTGGAAACACTGGGATAGTATCCCGTCGAACTTGTCCTTCAGGCCCAGAACATCGTCAACCCATTTTATCGCCGCAGCCGTCTGTTGCGCAGACGCCGTTAGCTGCGACGGTTTCGCCTTTGCGCCCTCCGCCTTTTCGCCCGCCTTGTCATCATCCCCGGGCGCGGCCGCAGGAACCGAAAAGTCGGTTGCCTGGAGCACCCTCTGGATTTCCTGCCCTAACTTGATGACATGGTTCTGCAGAACGCGAATGAGCGAGTCCTTTGCGCCCTCCACTCGGCAGACCAGGGTGTACAGCGCCGCAAGCTCATCGAACTTCCCGTTGTCGACGAGCCACCGGAGGCCAGTGTCGAGAGCCAAGAACTCGTCCAGGGGATCCTTGATCAGTTTCCGCTCGACAAGAGCCACGATCTTCTCGTGCGACTCGGAGTGGATGGTCATGAGACAGCGCTCACTCTCCTCCGAGAGCCGGCCGGGTGTGTGATGAATCCAAGCCGGACAGTCGCCCTGGGAGAGCAGCCGCTGGGCTTCATCAGCATAAAACCTTTCGGTGGCCAGGAGGAACTCGGGCTCGAAACGTGTAAAGTACAGCTTCTCATGCTCATCCTCCTCATCGGTCTCGTAAAGACAGTCAAGCATGGCGATGCAGTTCCTCACCAGCACCCTATCCACAATCTCGCCGTTCCTCTCCATCTCGATCTGATCGAGGACGACGGAAATAAGCGTGTCGAGAACGAGGGTATCGCTGATGGGGCACTTCAATATGTTATCCCTGTATAGCCCGATGGTGGCGGTGAAGATGGACGGGCCCGCCGCTGCCTGCGGGTTGCTCCGATCCATGTACATCAGGATATCTGCCACCATGTTCATCGCCGTGTTGTGGTCGACCCAGCTGTCTCGAAGGGCGCGGAGGAACACTCCCCCCATCTGCCGACGCTCGTTCTCCGAGGTCGCCCTGGAGTGGAGTGCGCTGACGAGACTGGCGTTGATAAACTCGAAGAGCTGCGCCACGACATGGTCCCGGAGCCACGCCCTCTCGAACTCCAGGACCCGGTTATAGAGCTCCGCGCCCTGCTTCTTCACGACGATCTTGTAGCCGACGCGGTATAGCTGCTCGAACTGCAGCGTCGAGCAGTTCTTCTTATGGATGTCGACGATGGCATCGCGGAGCGTGTTCCAGCATGACTCGAAGCTGTCGGTGTCTTCTTGTTGGGTCGCGGGCGGCTGCGGACGGTGACTCGGTCAGCGTTTGGTGTTTGTTTCCCTGGGGTGGTTGGCGGCAGGAGCAGGGAGGGACTTACCCGCATCATACGGCGAGGTGGCCGGATTTTGCCCCGCGCTCCTCCGCGTCCCGAAATCATGGTGACTGTATAGAATAGCGAGAAGATGCAGGTGCCGAAAGTGTAGACGTAGTGCCGAGAGGGAGGGTTCGAGCTGACGTGTAGCCGGGCTGCGCTTCGCGGTGGGGATCCGGGATGGCCGGTGACAAGCTTGTGAGCTAGCACCTCGGATGTAGGAGGTTCGGTATTCGAGGTTGCGGGTCGGTTCAGAGCTTCCTGTAGGTGTGGCGGACTCAGGATGAAAGCCGGAGGAACTGGCGCGGGTTAGACGTAGGTTCCGACACTCTTTACACCACGAACCCAACCTTGCGTGTGGACAGTGATGCCTGAGCCGGCGATACTCCACTGTGGTGCTCCGAAACCCTCAGCTACTGACTTCCCGCCAATGGGTTCTCTGAGAATGGAGGGTGAACCAAGCGCGGTGGGATTCACGACATAGTGGGTGAGGGTCTCCGTGTCGGCTGAGGTCCGGATCGCCGACCGCTGAGCATGGAGGGGTTTATCGATAAGGATTCGCCGCCACAGAAGCTGCCACATGGCACCAGATGCCGCAAAACATTTTGGTTCGGCGATTCGCGAGGTCGCGTTTCCCGGGGTTTTCTTGATTCTAGAACCTTCAATACCGGAGCTCTCCAACATCTATAATACTCCTGTTCTTCTTCTCCCATCGCCTGGAACAAACCAATACACATCCAACCATGGCCTCCAGACTCTCCCCCGCCCTCCGCCTCGTCCGCGCGGCTGCGCCTCTCAGACAAAACTTCGCGAGGCCTTTCCTCCACCAAGTCACAGCAGCCCGCCACACGGGGATAGCAGCGACGCGCTTCGCGCACAACATCCCGACACCGCCGCCCATTGAACCCAAGAGCGAACCTGAAACTTCCGGCTCTTCACCCGAGTCCTCTGACGCCGCGTCGACCAGCCCTTCCGAAACCACGCCCGCCAGCGAGGAGGCCGAAGCCCCCAAAGCCCCCAGGCCGGAGTACCACCTGTCCTTCACCTGTCGGCCCTGCGGGGAGCGCTCCAACCACGTCATCTCGAAGCAGGGCTACCACCACGGCTCCGTCCTCGTCACGTGTCCCGAGTGCAAGAACCGCCACGTCATCAGCGACCACCTGAACATCTTTGGGGACCGCAAGATCACCGTCGAGGACCTGATCCGGGAACAGGGGGGCATCGTGAGGAAGGGGACGCTGGGCGAGGACGGTGATATTGAATTCTGGGCGGACAATGTGAAGGAGGGCGAGTCGTAAAGGGGAGGCGGCCGGATGTGATGTGTGTACGATATGGGAACTGGTTGTGTAAGGTAGACGCTGAGCAAGAATAGGGATATCGGGTTTGGAGGGAGTGGAGAAAGGTTGGCGAGGGCGAGTCGCAAACGGGGCGTCGCTGAGTATAATATGTGTACGATATGGGATGACTTACACGGGCGCAGTCTTGCTTTAGCTGGGATGGTGGGAGCTGGGTAGATGGCTGATAGACGCATCTACATGTACAAGATTATACAAATATACCCTGGTGGCACACCGACTTGGCTGGCCACGATGACTGGTTTTGAAAGTTCTACACGTTTGGGGGAAACAAGGTTCAAAGAAAACGGATACTGTTGAAAGGCGCAATGAGGCCTTTTTTACATTCAAAAACCTCGAGCGGTAGCCTCGGTTTCACATTTGACTTCACGTTACTGAGGACGGAGTAGACAGATGTGATTACCTCGCACGGCAGACTCAGACCCCTTGACTTCGCGTTACGGAGGTCAAAGTAGACAAGAGGTGATGCTCCAAAAAGATAGCAGATTAAACGGCTATGCAATCGCAAAAACGCCCAACTCTATAAACCAGTATAAATTACCTCGACAAAAGAAACACATCTTAATACCTCAAAACCCCTCACCACCTAGTATAAGCCTGCCTCGCAGCCCTATGCTCCTGCCCCTTAACCTTCCTCCTCTCCTTCTTCTTCTCAAACTTCTTCCTCTTGTCCCGCCCGTACTTCTCCGGCTGCGCCACCGCTTCAATCTTCCTCTTCGCCGACCTCATCTCCCTACGCTTCCTCATCGCCTCGCGCATCTCGAGCATGTGCTGGCTGAACTCGGCCGTCCCCACCCTCTTCCGCAGCGCGTCCATGAAGATCTCCGCCCGGTGCTTCAGGCCCTCGTGCTTCGTCTTGAAGAGCTGGTCCAGAGACGACGGCGTCGGGATCGAGGGGTCGTTGAGGTGGTAGAGCGGCACGAGAATTGTCTTCACGGAGCCGCGGTAGGAACTGATGGGGAGGCGGTTGCAGAGCGTCTCGAGAACCTCCATTGCCGTGACCTTGCCGTTGATAGCCTCCGCCTTGGGGGCGCGCGGCTTCCGGAGGATGGAGCATAACTTCCAGATGAGGAAGTGGATGTCCTTCCTCCTTTGGGTGCCTTCGGCCGCTTCCTCCTCGTCCTCGTCCTCCTCTTCTCCAGCTGCATCCTCTACCTCGGCCACAGCCTCCTTCTCGGATGGAGCCGCGCTATTGTCGACGTTCTTGGGCAGATGAGGCGCAAGGAACACAAGAACCTGGCCCGCCTCCGTCGCGAGCTCCTCCGAGACCACTGGAGTACTGAGGATCCTGATGAGAAGACCGGCGATATCTTCGATATCCGTGCTCTCCAACTGAGCACCGTGGCGGCCCCTGAGCACAGTTCCCTCGTCCGTCACCTTGGGGTCACCCGCGAAGTGCACAAGGTACGAGGACACCAGTCTGACGGCGTTAAGTCGTACCGAGCTCTCGCTGTGTACCATGTACTTGCGGATAAGCGCCCACAGTTCGTGGTGGTCTGGAGAGGACATGATCGGTGGGAACCTGTGAGAGAGGGTGCGGATAGTATCAATGGCAGCGTTGGTAGTCTCCTCATCCTGGTCCGAGGTCGCACCAGACCGAACCAAAGTGGCAGCGTGGTCCAGCACGAGCTTGAGGTCCTTCTCGTTCTTCAGCGCCCTCTCGCTGGCGTCGAAGTAGAAGCCAAAGACCTGCAGCGCCAGCATTGACACGGCGCGGTTGTCCTCGTTGCCGAGCCACGAGCGCAGGAGCGTGAGGAACTTTTGCGTCTGCTCCTTGTCCGCCTTTTCAAAGATTTGCTTGAGGAGCTCGCCGGCGGCTTGGCGACACTTCTCGCTGTCGTCGTTTGCGATGACGAACACAAGGGGTAGGAAGCAGGTTGCCGCAATGTCCTGGACGAAATCGTCGGCAGACTTGAGGAGAAGGAGGTTGATAATCTCCATGACAGAGAGCCGACCGCCTTCCCTTTCGTACTTGAGGTTGGCAACGACAAAGTTCATCTGCTTCGTCCACCGCGCCTTCTTCTGCGGGTAGTCTCGGAGGAACTGGAAGAATGCTCCACGCGCGAGATCCCGGGTGTCCTTGTCGTCGTTGGTGATCATCACGGAGCCCACGTGGTCCAGGATATCGTAAACGGCAGCCGTCTCGATCTTGCGATCCAGCACGCATCGCAGGAAGTTGAACGTGATGGACCGGTACTGGGGATCCGTGAGGTCCTCCTTCAGCTTGCCGACCAACATGTCGACCGCGGCATCCTTCACGAGGACGTCCCTCTTGTCCCGGAGAACCACAGATAGAAGCTTGAGCGATGCTTGCGACAGCTCAGACGTCGTGGACGCCGCCGAGGCAATGCTCTTGGTAGCTTCCTTCACGGCAACCTTGTAAAGGCCCGCGATGTCGGTCGTCGCCGGGAAGGGCACCTTGACGATGACGTTGAGGAGCTTGAAGGCAGCCACCTTGACCTCAGCCTCGCCATCCATGATGGCATCACCGATGATGGGGATAAAGCCCGTGATGTTCGTGGCGTTGCGAAGCCCATCGTGCCTCTTAAGTACCGTCCGCAGAATGTCGAGCGCGAACCGGACGAGTTTGTAGGTGTGCTTGCTTGTGACGCCTCGGTCGCTCTTCTTCCCATGCCTCTGGACGAGGTACCTCTTCGTCCTGAAGTCGAGCTTCGGCCGCTCCACAGCCGTCTGCGCCTGGTAAACTTCTTGAACCACCTCATAACAGAAGACCATAGTGTCCCGGCTCCCAGCCGCCGGATTATGCAGGAGGCCAGCTGTGATTCTCGACAGCAAGGTATCAATCTTGCGCACCATTTTCAGATCAACCTTTTGGAGGAGGATAGCCTGGATAGGTCGAATAAGATCAACCAAGTGCGTGATGGAAGCCGTCTTAGAGACGAGCTCCATCGAGTCCTGGCTCTTGCTACTCTTGACCTCCTTCGTCTGCGTGGTGTAGCCTTCAGCGTCCTTCTCTTGGCCAGTGACGCCAAAGATGTCGTCCATGATAACGCTGACGATTAGCGGCAGACAGTAGTCAACGGTTCCCTGTCCGAATTCCGGGATGATGGAGAGCAGAATCGAGTGCATCGTGTACGACAGCACGTGCAGTTGATAGCCCCTTGCCAGTGCACCCTTCAAGCCCTTGAGAATGAAGCCGAGGTACTCAGGGCCGAGGACAAGCGAAATCTTGACGAGGGTATCCCGAGCCATGTCGCGAGACTCTACTGCCTTACTTCGGAGAATGTGGCTGATATCGCTGAGCACCGACACGAGTCTGAGGCTCATCTCGTCGTTCGGCAGGAACTTGAGCAGTTTGACAATGATCACACCAACGGGGACACGGTAACTGACTTCCGTTTCGTCCTTTTCGTTCAGGTGCTTCATCAACGGCGGCAAGTAGTTGTTCATGATGTCGCTCGAGAGCTTCTCGCCGAATGGTGTGGTCGTGGCAAGTCTCCCCTGAGGTGCAGTTGGCGCTTGAGGCTCGTCCAGATCCATGCCGTCCTCCTTCGTCGCATCGTCCTCCTTCGTCGTACCGTCTTCCTTCGTCGCTTCGTCCTTGTCTGATCCACTGGCATTGGCGAGCGCATCAACGAACTGGCCGAGAAGTCGAATGAGCACCTTTTGGCGCTCTGGCTTAGACGAGATATAGCCCACGTAGCGCTGGAGTATCGACCGATATTGCTTCCAGTCCAAAGAGGCAGCGAGCTCGGCGATGACCAAGCTAGCCTGAGCGCCGAGACCCTTATCGTCCACACCTTCCTCACGGCCAAGGGTAAAGTGCTCCAAGAGCGGGATGAAGAAGTTTGCGAGGTTTACACTCGCCATTACCTTCTTCTTGTTGGCCTCTTGAAGAATCCGCAGAGCCTCGAGCTGCCTCGACAAGGCGGGGCTCAAGATGTTGAAGAAGAACTGGGGTTCGGATGTCTCTTCCTCGGCGTCATCGGCGTCATCCAACAGACCCGCCATGTCGGCGACCGGGGCCCACTCCGTCATGCGAGAAACGAGACGCCCCATCACGCGAAGATATTCACGCCGGATGGCATCCGATTCCTCCCGAGCGCCGCCGTAGATGGCAGGAATCAGGACACTCTTCATCTGGCCTTCAAAGACGGCTCGCATCTCTTCGTCGATGCAATCAGCGGCGTCGTTGATATACTGACGAATTGCATCTGCGGAGTTCGAAGAGAGAACCTGGAATTCTTCCTCGACGCGGATGAAGAAGAGCAAGTTATGTAGGAGAGGAAGCCATTGCTGGGCAGTCAAAGGTTGTTCCCTAGGTTTGGAGATGGCATTGAGCACAGCCAGGCGGCGGTCGTAGTCAGGCTCATCGATGCGGCCCTTCGCGTAAGTGTTGAGATCCCGGCAGAACTCCGCTGACTCCTGGAGGGATGAGTCTTTCGTAGCAAGGACAAGATACACCCTGCACAAGGATTCCCTGTTTTCGCGATCCTTGAAGTAGCTGAAGAGAGCGGAGGTCGATTCGTGAATCTTCGTCAACAGCGCCGCAGAAGATGAACCGCTCGAGGCGGGCTCTTGCAAAGCCACAAAGCGCTCGATCACCAAGAGGATGCGGCCCTTGGTCTTGGGGCTGATGCGCCGGGCAGGCTGTCCAAGGAATCGCGTCGACAGATCGAGTATACCACGAACACTCTGTGCGCCCTCAACGATGGGCGAGAGCTCAATGATGGTCTCGACACACGTCTCCAGAAGATCCTTCGAGATGGTCTGCGTCTCCAGGAGCTCCGTGATATTCTCCAGCAGTCTGTCCAAGACGGGTCGCAGCAGCTCCGTCTTGATGAGTTCGTTGTTCACAGACTGCTCCACCGGTGCCTCGGCCAGAGCGACAAGGTTGCGAATGATACCCATCACAAACGTCTTCACCTCTGGCTTTGCCTTCTCAACAGCCAGACACTCGACGAGCTGGGGGAGTATCCGGGAGTCAATGGACAGCAGCAGAGATTCCTGGGGCATCGTAGACCAGGTCGACAGCAGCTGCAGGATGCCGGAGACACCCTGGGCTGTCTCGATCGGCAGCTTCTCGATACGCGGAGACACGACTTCCTTGACGATGGTGTCCGCGTACGGTGTCCAGTCAAAGGCGGGCGCGTTCCGGAAAAGCGTGACAAGGCACTTCATAGCGGTAGTCCTTGCGACCTTGAGGAGCGAGGTGTTGCTGGGCTGGTCCTCGCCTTCTTCAGCATCCACATCATCGACGTTGCTTCCATCGAGTTGTCGGCAGGAGAATATTAAGCAGTAGAGAATGGAGTTGACCAGAGTCTCCATGTATGGCAGAACACCCGTGCCCATTTCGGTAACGAAAGACGACATCATGGTTAGGAAACCAACTTGACGCCTGATCGGTACAATCTCCAGGTCGACTTTGGAGCTCGTGCGCCCAGGACCGTCCATAACTTGAACATTGCGCAGGCCACCGACGGCAATGTCAAGGAAGCCACCCATGTCCTCGGCCGAAAGATTCCGTAGAACCGCCATCCTCGTAGCCTGGAGTCCATGGCGGCTAGCCGCACCACGCTTCGAGATCGTCCGGCCATACAACAGGCGCAGCAAGATAGGCATAAGTTCGTCACGGTGTTCAGGCTGGATGAGTTCCTCGTCCCCCTGGAACATGATGATGAGCTCGTTTCTGAACCGGTTGTCCTCGAGCAGGTTCTCCAGATGCTCCTGGTAAGGCTTGACACCGGCTTGCTTCCAGGTGAGGAGGGCCTTCAAGGTCAATCTCTGGAGCTCGAGATCTCCGTTTTCCAGCTGCTTGAGAAGAGCTTGGTACACCTTCTCATGGTTGTAGAGAACACCTGGGTTGATGAATTGGCCAAGTACCCCTAGCATCGCCTTTCTATCCGCG
Source organism: Scopulariopsis brevicaulis (assembly GCA_017657125.1). Taxonomy (NCBI): domain Eukaryota; kingdom Fungi; phylum Ascomycota; class Sordariomycetes; order Microascales; family Microascaceae; genus Scopulariopsis; species Scopulariopsis brevicaulis. Next base: position 100,510 of record JAGFNX010000300.1, read on the forward strand.
AGAGACCACCCCTTGCCGGTCTGCGACTCTTCGTCGTCCTTCTCATCCGGATCCTCACCGAAATCTTCGTCAGCGGCAGCCCAGGACAGGAACGTGGGAACGAAGAGGCGCGACTTCTTTTCCGCGAGTCGTGGAAGCGCAGAAAGAGTCTTCAAGGCCTTGGAGCGCGCATTTTCGGAGTGGAGATCCACGGTACGCTGCTGCTCGTCGAAGGAACTCAGGACCGTTTGGATGGGGTTCTTGATGACGCCGTAAAAGTCATTAGCCAACGCTTCGAGACGCTGGATATTCTTGCATTCGAAGTCTGACGTGAAGGCTCTCCCACTGTGGCCGTGCTGCTGCGGCGCACTCCACCTCGGGGAGGGGACGTTCAACCAGTCGAAAGCCAGCTTTGTGACAAGTTCTTCGCCGGACTTGTCCTGGGAGACTTGCTGGAGAGCTTCGATTGCGCCATCCCAGACAGGAGACATCTTGACAGTGAGCATCCCAAACAGGAATGAGGGCACTGCCTGAGAGCGCCATGAGCCGGAGTCAAGAGTCGAATAACTCTGGCTGATCCTCCGCAGATACATGACAATTGCCCGACAATTGGCGAGTTCAAGAGGGGTTTGTTCCACTTGGATCATAGTGTCGACAAGGGTATCAGGCTGGCTACCGGAATGGTCCAGCTCGACCAGGACTTTGAGAGAAAGAAGACGGAGCTCATGCGAGGGGCTGGAGAGGTTCTCCACGAGAGACGCTATGACCGTATCATCACTGCGGGAAGGCGAGTCGCTCCCATCGGCCTCACGAGGGCTCGACTCCGACTTGTCGCTTTTTTGGATGTAGGTCAGGTAGGCCTCCAGGAAGCCGACAGATCGGCAAAACCGGGGTACTGCAGCCCTTAGAAGGGGGCCCAGGCTGCGGTCGACAGTCCCTCCAGCGAGACTCATCCTCAGGTACGCGCAAAGCCCTTGGCTGACGATGAAATGGACCTCGTCCGATGCGAGCGTGGACGAGGGCCGAAGTGCCAGCTTGAGCTTCTTGAGCAGAAGCTCCGCAATGCGCGCATCCGTGGACGGATGCACTCCCGCAGTTTCTATCACCTTGAGAAGAGCAGCATATTTAGGAAGGCACCGGTCCCTCCACGTCTGCGGATCCTTGTCGTAGACCCCCCTTTCGGGGAACGGCGTAACCTCAAGTCTCTCAAACTTCGATACAATATGGTCCTGCCATTGTCGGGGCACGTTGAACACTTCTTTATCTTGTTTCGAAGGAATCGCGCCAGCCTGCACCATGCGGTCAATGTAGACACACAGCAAGTCCTCGTTGCCGTTGTCAGACCAGTTGCTAACAATGAACCTGAATAGAGCGAAGGTTAGCGTCGATCAATCATAACTCGAGGCATGTACTGACCCTTGGAAGCTGTTAAGGAAGAGGCTCCTGAACCTCACGGGGTCCAGATCTGAGAAATAAGCGCAGAAAGGAATGTACCAGTCCCGGAAGGGATCCCGCGAGAGCGTATTGGTGAACGACATGATAGAAGGGGTGAGCGCGTGCACCGGAGCATATGTCCAGATGACAGAGGTGGTCACGATGATGTGCGTCCAGAATTGCTCTTTGGCTTCATCCGAAGTCGCCACTGGCCAGTCTCCGGCAAGACTGAGGACCCCCATGAAGCTCCCAACCAAAGTCTCCCAATCCTCCACACGCGTACCTTTCCTGACGCCGGCAAGAACGCCGAGGGCCCGAAGAAGATGCACGCCGGAGTACGCGGTATCCTTCTTAGACCCTTCTTCCTTGGCCATCTTCGCTTGGTCGTATATAGCCTCGGAGACTGGAGCTATTGTGCTGGGGTTGGAGTGATGTATTATGCTTGTGATCACACCACAAGTAAGATCCGTCCAAAGCGGGGGTTCCGTGAAATTGAAATCCTGCGGCGGAACCGCCTGTAGTAGAGCAATGACAATTCCTGGGCCAGTGGAGTGAATGGTCTCCCCGGCTCCTTTGACAGCCTCAGCGTACATGGTCATGAGACCGTCCTGGAAAAGCTGATAATGACGAGTGCCATGGACTTCGTAAAGATCTTGCCGAGTGTGTTCGATGATTAGGGGAAGGGCAGTCGATCGATGGTTCGGGGCAGCAGCCTTCTTCACGAGGAAGCTCATGGCTTCGGCAGCAAATCGGGCGATGTGAGGAGGCCGCTTGGTCTTTCCGAGCAAGGGAGATATCACATCGTAGGTCGGCCGTAGGTCGGGAACCAGAAGCTTGTATAGGCGCTTGAACAGGAAAGCAAGTGCGGTAAAGGTCCACTCGATCACTTCGACGTCCTGCGGCTTGTTCGCAACGTCCACAATCAGTTGAAGAGCCCGGGGGTAGTGCTTCTCGAAGCGGGGTCCGAGGTCTCGCGCGAATGCCGTCAAGAGGTCGAAGAGCGGCTCCAAGCTCTCCTTTTCTTGGAGTGACACATGTTCGACGAACAGGTTCATTATCCGATCCTCATAATGGAGGATTTGCGGCAAGCTGTCTGCCAAGGGCAGGGTCTGCAGCTTGAAGGAGATGAAGCCCCTAGAGATGCTGAGTTCGTTCCATCGTTGGAGGCCATTTTGGAAGTAGGAAGTCGTCGTCGAAAGGTCTTCGGCATCGAGGTCGTGTCGGCGCACCTTCTTCAGCGGGTCGAGCGTGTGAAGTTTTGCGATTTTCGAGGTGAAGGACTCCCAACGGTGAGTCTTTTGGTGAGGAGTCGCATTTTTTGCGCGTTTCGAGGCCTTTTTGATACGGCCCGACGATACGGACGGCATTTTGGCGACAATGCTCTATTCTGTCCGGAGCATTGGCGACTCCTCGAGAAGTTTGCGAAAGCGGCTCTTGTAGGCGGCGTCGCGCAGCGCCTGGCAAGTGCCCCTCCGAAAAAAAAATCATGGGTTAGATCTCGGGATAACCGATAAGGCCTTATCGCTGTCTTTATCGCTCTGACCCGCAGGTACCCACATGGCGGGTTTCTGCTCTCCTGACCAATGACTTTTGGCTATTCACGCGACGGAAAGCTCCATCGAAAGAACGTATGGAAGGTGCGGTGCAGCTTCACTTTGCGAGTGCCGTCATCGATGCTTCCGCCAACCTTATTCAAATCAACTGGGGTTGACAGTCGTTGACCCTCCCACCCCAACTACCGGCAACCACCGATTTCTTGCGTTTCTATCCATCATATCGGTCATTCCAAGCTACGGTTGCTGTCATGGACTCTCCTAAAGTGTATGCGTTAAAAAGAGCGTCCCCAGTCTCTCCGTTTTAGCTAACGTTCCCTGCAGACTCGTCCTCGGGAGCGTGGACGGACAGCTCAAGGCCGCATTTGCGAAAGTGGGTGCGCTCCATGCGAAGAACAAGTTTTCGCTCCTGCTCGTCACTGGCAACTTATTCAGCGAAAACGGCAGCGACGATGAAGCCACGGCGCTCGTCAACGGCGACATCAACGTACCCTTGCCCACCTACTTCACCGTCGCGACCCGGCCCCTTCCTGCCTTGATCAGCGAGAAGATTGAGAAGGACGAGGAGATATGTGAGAACCTCCATTTCTTGGGCAAGAGGAGTGTGACGAAGACGTCCGAGGGTCTACGGATAGTGGCGCTGGGCGGCCAGCTCGACGAAACCATCGTGGCTGGACTTTCCACCGAGCAGCATCTTCCCTTCCATACGGCACAGGACGCGACCAGTCTCCGAGGCGCGCAATCGGCGGATATTTTGTTGACCACTATGTGGCCTCGTGGGATCGCGAAGGGGTCGCATGTACCCCTTGGATCAGAGAATATACCCGGGCCGAGTTCCAAAGAGATTGCGGCACTCTGCTCCGCACTCAAGGCGAGGTACCACTTCGCCATGTCTCCGGATGCCTACTTCTGGGAACGGGAGCCGTTCATGCACGAGGCGAAAGATCAGACGGAGAAGCCGCAGTTTACGCGCTTCATCTCCATGGCTCCTTACGGCAACACGAACAAGGCTAAGGCCATATACGCCTTTACCATCCCACGAGCCGATACCTCGGTCGAAATCCCTCCTGGAACAACGCCGTCGCCCTTCACGTCGTTCGACAAAGCGCCGAAAAAGCGTGCTCATGATGGTTCCTATAGCCGCTTTCAACACGACGACAAGGATCATCGGCACGGCAAGCATAGACGCCGCCGAGCGTCACCACCCCCCGGACCAGACAAATGCTTCTTCTGTCTCTCGAACCCCAATCTCTCCGCACACATGTGCTGCGCGATAGGAGACGAAAGCTACCTCGCGACCGCGAAGGGCCCACTCCCGGCTTCGGATACCTTTTCGAAGGAGGGACTGAGCTTTCCTGGGCATTTCATCATGATACCACTTGCGCATGCGCCAACGATGGTCTCCATGGGCGACGCGTCGGACCCAGAGAGCACGTCGGTGAAGACTTACAAGGAGATGACACGCTTCCGCGAGTCACTGCAGGCAATGCTTGCCAAGGTTTCAGACTACAAGCTTGGGGCCGTCACTTGGGAGATTTCTCGAAGCCGTGCCATCCATCTCCACTGGCAATTCGTGGCAACGCCAGCGGACTTGATTCGCAAGGGGCTAGTGGAGGCCGGCTTCAAAGTGGAGGCGGAGAACCTCTCGTACCCAGAGTTCCAAGAGAGGGACGTCGCTTTGGAAGAGCAAGTCGAGCTCGGCGACTATTTCCGCGTGTGGATTTGGGCGGATGACGGCGAAGATAAACTTAAGGGCAAATCTCTCGTCATGCCGCTGGATCCGGAGTCGCGATTCGATCTTCAACTGGGCCGGCGGGTGATGGCGAAACTGCTTGGCCTTGAGAGCCGCGCAGTTTGGCAGAACTGCGTGCAAGAAGAAGAGGAGGAGGTGAAGGACGTTGCTGCGTTCAGGGAGGCGTTCAAAGAGTGGGACTTTACGATGACATAACGGCTTGGCTTCAGGCATTCGACTGTACAACACTTTTCGACCCCATCTCTGTTAAACTGGTTCTATGGTTTAGGAGTCATTATAAAGGGAAATGGGGACATGGAAGGGGTTTGAGGAGCCAGGCACTGGGTGGAATGTTTGATGAAATAGTGCAAGGGGGAAGGAGGATTTGCTTTATGAGGGTGACGTGGCTATGAGATACCCGCTTGCAGATGTGTCATTTAGTCCTGGGGAGGCAAAAGATCAACATGACGGCGATGGCTAGAGAGGGAGGCGGCGTTATTGTATCTAGGAGCTTGCATCTAGGAGCATTCTGCGCCTTGGATGTAACTCAACGTACCACGGGAGAGCGTGGGGGGTTCTGCCCTGGCTATGATTATTAAACTTCCTACAAAAACGTTAAAAGGTAAAAAAACAACATGCAATTGAATTGACTGTTCAGATTTGCTTGGACCAATTCTTGTGAGCCCGCACAGACGTGTCGTGGTGGCCCTGAAGATTGTGGTGATATTGAGCCGGAAACTCTGAAGCGTGCAAGTGGATTTCTGTCACAAGACAGCTGGCCTCACTTTTTTTTCTGCGCCGCCACTCCCTTCCAACTGCACTCTGCAACCCACCCGCGCCCCCTATTATCCGTGGCAGGCCTGCATAACGGCCATTCTACCCCGACCTCGTTTTTCCCTCCCTACCCAAGAGAAGAACAGCTGGGCGGAAATCCTCTAGTTATGCCAGCATGAGGTTCTCAGCTCTGACCGTCGGCCTCCTGGCCCTGCTAACGCCTCTAACATTGGCGTGGACCAAAGAAGGTGCGCTGATCCCATCCCATCCCCTATCTTCCGTCTCGTTGATGAATCTCTTCTGACTGAAGCCCGCCAGATCGCGAAATCTTCCGCGTCCGCGATGAGATCCTCGCCCAGGAGGGCGCGGACCTAACCTTCTACGACATCCTCGACGTCCCCGCCAGCGCATCCCACGACGACCTGACCAAGGCCTACCGCAAGAAGACGCGCGCCCTCCACCCGGACAAGGTGCGCCAGACGCTCGTTGCGGAGCACAAGGCCGCCGAGCTCAAGAAGGCGCCCGGCGAGCGCGCCGGCAAGCCGCCCAGCGCCTCGGAGATCCGCACCGCGCAGCGCGTCGCGTCGGAGCGGCAAACGCGGCTGGGCCTCATTGCGGAGATCTTGCGGGGCCCGGAGAGGGATCGCTACGACCACTTTTTGAGCAATGGGTTCCCGGTGTGGAAGGGGACGAACTACTACTATGACCGTTACCGTCCCGGTCTTGGGACTGCGATGGCGGGCGTCTTCGTGGTCCTCGGCGGCGGATTCCATTACCTCGCCATGTACATGAGCTGGAAGAGGCAGACCGAGTTCGTGGAGCGGTATATCAAGTTCGCGAGGCAGACTGCGTGGGGCGAGAACCTGGGGATCCCCGGTGCGGCGAGGGCCTCCGGCCCCGCGACGCCCGCCGACTCGGATGCTGGTGAGGAGGAGGAGTTCCAACCGAGGAACCGCCGGGAGAGGCGCCTGCAGCAGCGCGGGACCCGGCGCGAGCAGGGGAAGAAGGCGGCGCCTAAGAAGAAGGCTGCGTCGCCCAAGTCTGAGGAGACCCAGGGCGGGCCTGCGGGCGCGAGGAAGCGCGTCGTTGCGGAGAACGGCAAGGTCCTTGTTGTTGATTCGCTCGGCGATGTCTATCTTGAGGAGGAGGATGAGGAGGGTAACGTGGACATGTTCCTTCTCGATGTAAGTCTCGTCCCCCATGAGCCCGGAGCACACCTCTCGTCTTTCTTGCACTTGTTTGTTCAACCAGGAGTCGCGGACACTAACGTCATGCAGCCCACCGAAATCGCCAAGCCATCCATCAAGGACACGGCCGTCATCCGCCTCCCCGCCTGGGCCCTCCGCTCGACCCTCGGCCGCCTCCTCCCCTTCAAGGCCGAGGACAAGGCCGAGGAGCACGTGGTGGTCGAGCAGGCCGCCGACGACGCCACCGACGACTCGGACCCCCCGCAGGCGACCCCTAGCACTGGCTCCGACGCCGGGGACTTTGAGATGGTGGACAGGTCGGTCGAGTCGCTCGACAAGGCGAAGACTACGGGTGCGCAGGCCCAGAGCGGCGGGAAGAAGAGGAGGGGGAAGAAGAGGTGAGGGATGGGTGATGGGAGAGGAGTGTTTTGGCTTGGTATCGATAGAATGGTGTCTGTGAGGAGGTTTGGAGTGGATGTGGAGGCCCGGAATCGTGTATTTTACAAGATCGCTGGAACAATGGATAGACCGGACTGATTCAACCATCGTGTCAGTTTTCGCTTAAGAATTCACGTATACGCAGTCTCGACCATGTCAAGTGAACCGTTAAATGTGTGGAGATTTGGATATCAAAGTGCCTGTCCTCCATCTAAGAAGCGAACCATACAAATGAGCAAGTATATACCAGTATCCATGATCAACGCAAACGCATCCTCCGTCAAGTCCCGTCATGCCTCTCGCCAAATCCCATATCATCGTATCTCATGAGCGCCAGTTAGCAAACAAAAACATATTCCTCAGACCATTCCGACTCGGCCATCACACTGTCCATGTCCGCAGACAAGCATCCCTACATCGCCCCCCTTCCTTCCTCCCTTTGAATACCTAGAGAATCTCCATCGCGTCCGCCGTGCCCACAGGGGCATGTATCCGGGACACACCCTGCCAGGAGACGTGTCCATCGACCGCCGGCGACTGATACCGGTTCTCGACGCCGTACACCGGCTCCGTGGCTCGCGAGTATGAGCAACTCGCCTGGTCCCGCGGACCCCCGGCCGACATGCCGAAGTGCGAGTACGCGTCCTTTGGCCCGTCAGCAAGCGGCCGGCTCCGCTGCTCCTCCCTGCGCATGAGGTACTCGTACCCGCTCTGCATATAAGGCTCCGCGCCTGTGTCCCACCTGCTATCGGCGGACTGGACGGCGCTGCAATCCACGCTCATGGAATTCTCCTGCTGCTGCTGGTCATACCGCATGCGGGCGAGCTGCTCCTCCTGCTCCACGGTCGTGCTGGCCCACGCCAGGGTGGGGTTCACCTCGCGGTTCGCGGGCGGGCAGATCTTCCAGAGCTCGACGAGGCGTGCGCGCTGCTCCGGGCCGGCGATGCGGAAGAGCTGAGTCTGCGAGGGGCCGAGGGCCGAGGGCTCAACACCGTGGGCGCGGAGCATGGCCTCGCAGGAGTCCTGCTCCGACTGAAGGGGCTCCGAGGCCCGGCGCTGGGGGTTCTGCTGCTCGGTGTCCTGCTGGCGGGTGATGTGCGTCGAGTGGTGGTAGTGCTGCGAGATGGAGTAGGAGATGGGAGCGGGGGCGGGGGAGGGTTCGGGGTTCGCGGGCTGGTTCTGCTGGTGCAGCTGCTGCTGGGCCTGCTGGTAGGCTGCGAGCTCGGGGTTGAGGACGAGGTTCCGGGAGAAGAGGGCCACGAGATCCTCCTGGGTCTGCATGGCAGGCGCGGGCTGGGCTGACAGCATCATCTTGTCCACTGTTAGTCGTTGCGATGAGACTTGACAGAAAACGCGGGCTTTGGAAGAAACGTTACCTTGGCTGGCTGAGTGTGTAGTTGTTAGTTGGGTGTTGTGAATGGGTGCTCGGTATGGACGATGTGTATGATTCTGTCGATACAGGCGGATATACCTGTTTATGTACTGCTCACCACACTCGAACAAGGCAAGTGCTCCCCGAACAGTTCGTCAAAGGATGAAGGTGCGACTCGGGGGCTGTCCAAGAAGACAAAGGAAGGAGCTTGGTTCCTTTTGACTCGCGGTGTTATTTTGTTCCTATATTGGTAGGGTGAAAGAAGCGAAGTCTGAAAGGAGGTTCCAGTAATTTTCGTCTATTGTCTATCCTATGTAAACGCAGGACATGCGGGTGTGCCTGGGGAGAAGCAGGCGGATGACAGCCAGATCAGGCGCGGGGTTGTTGGGAGGAGTGGAGTTCGGAGGGGACGGGACAGCGAAGAGGATTTGGCTCCGTCTTTGATTCGCAAGAGAGGAGGGAGGGATATGGTCCCGGTTAGTTCGACTCGAGAATGTTGGATGTCGATCTTGGGAGCACAACGACGTCGTGGCGATGATGGAGGGGTAACGGGGAGACGCGGGGCACACACGGATCCGAGTACGAGGGCGGAGATGGTGAAGTCTTTGGCGTCTTTCGTCCGTTTCGTGAAAATGCAGTTAGGTAAATGCCTTACGAGAAACAGGACGGGTTGGGGGGCAAAGACTCGACGGCTATATACGACCAGAAGAGGATACAGGCGTGACGGCCTGGCTTCAGGGGCGAATCCCGGTCTGGCTTGTGATTTCGGGCGAGTCGTCTCAGGTCCCGGATGAGGGGCAGCTAATGTACAACCATGTCGCATCCCCCCGCCGTTTTGCACGCGCATGATGCGTCCGCCTGCAATGGTGACTCAAAAGAACCATCCAAACCACTAACACTTGTCGCCGTTCGTCTCGCCGTCGCTATTGTTTCCGTTCCTTGTTGCTTGTTCCGGGGTTGGACGAGCACGCAATAATAAACTATTTGGGGCGAAAACGGCGAAGCTCGCTCAAAGACCTCAAAAGTTCACTGGTATCAAAAGAGTGCGAACCCGGATGATCTTCACAGGAAAAGGGACCATGTGTTGGGCTAGTCGCGAGCCAAGCTTCCCCGACGCCCCCGAGGCCCAATGGATCTGCGACACGAACCTTAGCTCGGGCGGTCGGGTATCAATCAGCGTGCCGCGCCGCGAGCTCACGACCTGATTCTGTTCGATCCCTTTCCTCGGTACCTCGTACTAACACACTTTGGCTGCCGTTTCCGACTTGCGGCACAGGTCGGGGACATTTACAGCGTAGAAGGTCCGATGTTGTTTCGAGCAATCCTACGCCGGTCACCATAGATGCAAGAACGTGGGGCAAGGGATGGCAAGACGGCGTCCATGTCTGGACCATTGGAGGGGGCGAACGAACTCTCCTGATGCGAGAACAGATGCCGTGAACCTGGATGGGCGAGGGTGTGCAACTCCTGAGCTGTTCAATAGCAAAAGTGACGAGCTGGTGGGCTATGTGGAAAGTGGCCGGGCTGTTTTGAACGAGGCATACAAAAGCCCCCCTAGAGAGCTGATATATTCCATGGTGAGAATATCAGGGAGTTGTCTATCGAGATGATGGGTTCCAGCTTCGGGCCGTGATACCAGCGGACAGGAATCCTGAACCGACGGTTCTGGTGCATGGAGGGGGTAGTGGCGTGCACATGCCAACAACTGTCTGACGGCCAGACACCGACAAGCCTCACAGGCAACCCCAGCCACACGAGGCTTGTCAGCTGGCATCCGCCCAGGCGGGAGCTCGACACGCAGCTCCGCTGCCTACGAATCGAAGCTCACCATCCCGCCAGCCTTGAGCTTCATCACCGCCCCCAGTCGCATCCAGCTCCCCCTCAATCTGCCTTATCGCAGCCCGCCGCCGAAGATCTCGATCCCCCCTACGCCTGCCGAATTACCAGACCCTCCCGAAACTCACAATGGTACGTTTTCCCCGCCCGAACATCGCGTCTGTCAAGGGACCTCCAAGCTCACTCGATCGCAGACTTCTATCGGGACCGGCTACGACTTAGCCAACGCCATCTTCTCGCCCGATGGCCGCAACTTCCAGGTCGAATACGCCATTAAGGCCGTGGAGAATGGGGGCACGTCACTCGGTATCCGGTGTAAGGACGGCCTTGTCCTCGCGGTCGAGAAGGTCGTCGGCTCGAAGCTTCTCAAGCCCAACGCGAACAAGCGGATCGCGACGGTAGACAGGCATGTCGGTGTTGTACGTTTTCCCGCCTATTCTCGGATGCCATCGAATGGCCCCCGATTCCCTTTAACTTTATGCTGACCCCGCTTGTTCTAGGCCTTCTCTGGCATGGTTCCCGACGGCGGCCACTTCATCGGCCGCGCCCGCGACGAGGCCGTCTCCTGGCGCGACATCTACAAGGCACCCATCCCCACCAACGCCCTCGCCTCCCGCATGGGAACTTACCTACAAGCCTACACCTGCCACTCCTACGTACGGCCCTTCGGCATCACGGCCATCATCGCGGGCTTCGACCCGGAGCACGAGCTCCCCGTCGAGGGCGAGGTTGGCTCCGGCCCCTCGTGCGGAGCGGGCGGCAAGGTACAGGGCAAGAAGCACGGCGGGCCGTTCCTCTACATGATTGAGCCGTCCGGGCTATACTGGGGGTACTACGGCGCCGCGACGGGCAAGGGTCGCCAGGCTGCCAAGGCGGAGCTGGAGAAGTTGGACCTTGCCGGGGAGTCCCTGACGCTCGAGCAGGCCGTCAAGGAGGCCGCGAGGATCCTCCACAAGAGCCACGGCGAGGAGAATGCGAAGGATTACGAGATCGAGATATCGTGGATCAGTGGGCTCGACGGCCCGACCAAGGGTAGGCACGTCGAGGTGCCCGAGGAGATGAAGGAGGAGGCCTTGCGGCTGGCGAAGGAGGCGGAGGACGAGGAGGAGTAAAGTATCTGAAACGTCGATTGGGAAGCGAGGTAACGAGGGTATGTACTTGTATTCTGCGTTCATGCTGTTGGAACGGGTTCATAGATATGATGAATCAAGCACGTCCACAATACTAGATGACTATAATCAAGTCTGCCCGTATGAAGGTCCCGCAATATGATATTGGCTGTGCTATTCCTGACCAGGAGTGCGCACCAGCGCGCATCGCTTTTGCTCCTGGTCTCTCGAGCTATCTGGGCAAGCTGTCAGCTGCTCGCAGCCGTGACGCCCAGGTCGCACCAAACCCCACAGATCAATCGCAAGGAGCAGGCGGTAAAGCCCACTCAATGGCAGAAAACAACTGATAGAAACTTTTTTTCTCTTATCTGGGCGAGGACGTAAAATCCGAGTTGTAAGGGAACCTTGGGACCATCACCACCGTATAGCAGCCAACCTCTTCACCCAAATCGATCACAATGGCCAGGAAGCACGTCGCTTCGGCCGAGGAGGCCCCGGCGATGCCGAACAAGCGCATGAGGCGCGCGAAGAACCCGCGGGACGCGATGCACAAGGCCATCGACAACTTCACCACCTTCCCCGACCCGCCGGACTGGGAGGACCGCAAGGCCGAGCTGGCGCTGTACCAGGCGTTGAGCCACAAGACCAGGGATCTGCAGGTGAAGGCCGCGGTGGCCATCTCCAAGGCGCTTATCGGGCAGTCTGGGAACGAGGAGGCCGTGAAGCCGACGATCTCGGAGGAGGAGCTGAAGAGGCATCTGGAGGAGCACTTGTTCCCTGCGCTTACGAAGGGGCATACCGTGGCGAGGGAGGGAACGTTCAGGGTTCTGTCCAAGGTCTTTGCAGGGCTTATTGGCGACCGGGACCTTGCGACTTCGCAGTACCCCAGCTTCACATTCGAGGAGCTTCTCGGGATGCTCGTCCGCCACACAACACTCGATGAGTCCAACGCGGAGGATGACCAGGCCTTGGGGCGTCTCTTGGGTGTCAGGTGCTTCGTGCAGCCGGACATCCTATCCAAGGATGCCCAGCGGTGGAAGGAGCTTCTTCCCCTGCTGCTGGAACTCGCGACTAAGAACTCCGAGCTGCAGTTGGCCTGTGGTTCTATAATCACCGACGCCATGGGGGCCCTCAACCAAAAAGACGCGAGCCTCACCGTCGATGCCGTCTCCGAGTCGTCCATCGCCAAGACCGCCGAGGGGCTGGCGATATGGGTATCCGCGCTGAGGCACCACCCCGACCTTAAGTCCAAGACCTGGAAGAAGCCCGTCTCCGCCAAGTCTTTGCCCGGCCTCATCGCGATTCTTAAGGAGAGCGCTACGAAGGTGCTGAACGAGAACGGGCCTGGCTCTGATAACGGCAAGGTTACCTGGACCTCGCCGCTCCACTTTGTCTGGGGTACGCTCGCCGCGTACTTTGGCAAGCAGGGGGATGACTCTCTTCGGGACTTCACCTCGCTGTGGACGCCGGTCGTGGAAGGTAAATTTACTCCCTAGTTTCCATCGGCTTATTGTTCTGGCTAACTTGTTGATCTGGATAGACCACCTCTTCGCCAAGAATGCTACCGACTTGCAGAAGGCCCGCGGCTTCCTCGTGTTCCAGCAGATGCTCAAGGGCGTCGCGGGGAACAATGCCCTAGTCACGGCGCTCTTCAGCCGCAACTTCATGACCTGCCTCCAAAACCACGCTTCTCGCAAAGACCGGCACCTGCACACCATCGCGGCGGAGACGCTCTCCGCGATGGAGACGGTTGCCGCGGCGGAGCCCAAGAGTATAGTACCCATACTTCAGGGGCTGCTCGGGCCCAACGGCAGCTACGACTTTGAGCAGCGGACGCGTACCAAGGCCGTCGAGAAGATTCTGAAGCACACCACGGCGGAGGAGACAAAGGCTGTGATGACGTTTTTGGAGACTCCGTTCAAGAAGTCGGCTAGGTACGTATTGCTCTGTGTCCCGTTCTTCCAAGGATCATCTTCTAATATCTAGCAGCAAGGAAAGGTTATCCTCGTCTGGTAATGCCTACATCCTCTACCTATACTACCTCGCCAGCAATGGTGCCGCAGCGGCTCTCGAGAAGCTGTGCTCTCTTGCCTTCGGCGCAGCGGACGCCACGTCCAAGTATGGCTTGAGCGACTCGGCCAAGTCAACTTGCAAGACCCACCTCGAATCCGCGTTCGCGAAGGCCAGCCGTTCGACCGGAAACCTCGACCAGGTCTGCCAGGCCGTGGCGTCCATGAAGCCGGATTCCGTCGTTGACCTGGACGAGGAGGTTGCGGCGCAACAGAAGCTTGCCCTGAAGTCCCTGAAAGGGCTGCTGAAGAGCAATGATGCCGATGCGGAGGACAAGAAGCTCACGCAAGCGGTTGCGCTTCTCCACGCCGTCGCGCTGTTCCAGATCTACAGCCATGCGCCTGGTGCCGAGGCCCTTCTGATCGGTGTGAACACCTTTTACGAGAGCTACAAGGGTGGTGCGGACCAGGAGACCTGGCAGCTTCTGATTGTCAAGGTCCTGCTGCCGATGGTTCACCGGCCCTCGTCCCTCGGGAGGCTCGTATCGAAGCACGTCTTTGAGTGCTTCGTTGGCAAGCTCGACGCCGAGGCGATGCAGGTGCTCGTCGAGAGGCTCGAGTTCTCGGAGGATCTGACTGGATATAACGAGCTCCTGGGAGACATTAATGCCGACGATGAGTCCGACGAGGAGGAATTCGAAGGTGAATTGGGCGGCGAGGATGCGTCCGATGATGGGGAAGAGGGAGATGACGAGTCGGGAGAGGACAGCGATGTGGATATGGACGGCGACGACGGCCAGCTCTTGAAGTCCCTAGGGTCTCATCTTCTGAATGGCGAGGGAGAGAAGTCGATGGAAAACGGAAAGAAGGAGAAGAAGGAGAAGAAGGGGAAGAAGGGCGAGAAGAAGGATGAGAAGAAGGACGACGATGACGAAGGGTCGGACAGCGACGGGTCGGACATGACCGACTCGGAAATGATGGCTATCAACGACAAGCTAGTCGAGGCGTTCGACCACATAAGCGGCAACAACCCCGAGTCCAAGGAGGCCAAGGAAGCCAAGACGTTCGTCCTGAACTTCAAGAACCGGACCGTCGACCTCGTGGAGGCCTACCTCAACCGACAGCCCACCAACACGGCCGTCATCTTCCCAATCCTCCCTGACCTCGTGCGCCTCTCGGCGCGGACCACGTCGTCGGACCTCCGCGCACGCGTCGTCGAGCTCCTCTCGCGGTACCGCAAGCGCTTCGTGAAGGAGCGGAAGCGGTGGGTGGACGAGGGGCACGGCACGGACGCCAAGGAGAACCTGGCGGCGCTGGAGCAGGTGCACGAGGAGATTGGGAGCCGGGACTCGCAGAAGTTCGCCAAGGGGGCATCGGCGGCGTGTTTGGTGATCGCCGCGGCGGTAGTGGCGATGGACCGGGACAAGATTGGGGAGCTGAACAGGATGCACGAGAGGCTCGAGGGCGAGATGAAGGGGAAGAGGAACAAGGTGCACAAGAGCTTCTTTGAGACGTGGAAGGGGTACCAGCAGAGCGTGTGTAATGGGGCGGAGCAGACGTAGGTCGGGGAGTGGAAGGAGGCTGTTGTGAGTGGGAGGCGGGCGGGCGGGGGCCTATCTCTTGTGGCCTATGGTGTTACATATCCTGAAGGTATATAGACCACGATGACTTTTTTTTTTAATGATTTTATTGTTTGATCACTTGTTGCTGGCTCGGAGTGGGAGACATCTGGTGCGATGTATTACTTGTTTGTAGCTGCTCGACTGCAACTGACAACTGTACCCGATGCCGTCTCACCCGATAGAGGCCTATTACGCCCGGAAAGAAAGAGAACCAGGTTGGGATCATGAACGACGATACGTGCCGTGGTGGAGATGCGGAGGCACTGTATAAAAGCGGGATGACCCGACGGCCGCTCCGTTCTTTGCACGTTCTGTGCTCGTAGGAAGCGGGACGTGGAAGTAGTGGAATGTTCAGCGACGTCAGTTTATTACACCGCCAAGTAGCGGCCCCACACGGTTTCAACTGCTAAAATTTAGCAGCCGCAAGAAGGCCGCGCGCCGGACTCGTACTGTCCCGAAAACCCAACTACACTACCAATACGGAGTGTCACAATCCAGGAGGGAAACACCAGTGTCACACTTGCGTAGCGCAGGCCGGTGATTCCTCTGCGACCAACACTGAGCGCCCTCTGCGACACGGCACCACGTGTGGGATCCGGCCCTTTGTCAGCGATTTGCCCCGGGCCCCTGCACGCGCTGATCGGAGGGGCCAAGACCCATATCGGGGTGTCCACGCAACCCCCAAAGAAGCCAAGACGGAGGTTCCCCCAAACCCCCAAAATTACCCGTCGAGAACGAAGACGAAAAAAAAAAAGGGGGCGCATGGAGACCCTGAATCCTCCGAACGTCGACCACGCCTTCCTTTCGTCACCGGCCCGCACTTTGACAGGCCTTCGATTCTAATTTCCCTTCACCACACTCCTTCAGGCTCTTTTTTTACTCTTCTTCTTCGCCCATCGTCACCTTTTCATCGCGACTCCGCCTCCTTCGATCCCCGACCACCGATTTCCTCCCAGAACCACCCCGTCGAGACACCCGAGCCCGCGCCGCGCCATGATCTTCTCAGCCCGCCGGAGGGTCCTCTGGCCCATCATCGCCGTGGTGATATTCCTCTTCGTCTTCCTGCGAGGCACCTACAACGACCGGAACTCGTACATGACCGAGGCGCCGCCGGCGCACGAGGTGAACCAGGTGCCCGTGCCCGCGCGGCCTGACCGCAGCCCGGCCGTGAAGTTCCTCTCGAGCCCCAAGATGCAGAACTTCTGGGGCGAGCTGCACGGCGCGCTCACGGACGGCGACATCGGCGTCGAGAGGCTGGAGCTCACCGAGAAGCCCAGCGGCGAGTACGTCGACCCCAACTCGGACTACCCGGGCGAGCGCCAGCGCGAGAACCACGTCATCATGACCACGGCGCAGATCGACAGCATGCGCCGCCACGTCCAGGAGTACAAGGACAAGATCCCCCAGATCAAGAGCGTCACGCCGTACTGGAGGGACACGCGGGGCATCGTCATGGGCGGCGGCGGCAAGTACACGCACATTGCGCTGACGTCGCTGCTGCTCCTGCGGCGCACGGGGTCCAAGCTGCCGGTGCAGGTCTTCGTCGACTCGCACGAGGAGTACGACGCCGAGCTGTGCGAGCAGACGTTTGCGCGCCTCAACGCCGAGTGCCTCGTGATAGAGGACCTCATCGGCAAGGGCACCGTCTCGCAGTACCAGTACAAGGTGCTCTCGATCCTCTTCTCGCCCTTCCAGCACGTCCTCTTCCTCGACGCCGACGCGTGGCCCATCCACGACCCCACCTTCCTCTTCGAGGAGGAGCCGTACACGACCAAGGGCATGATCACCTGGCCCGACTTCTGGGTGTCGACGGCGTCGTGGCTCTTCTTCGACATCACGGGCACGAGGAACGGCCCCGTCATGGAGCGCCGCAGCTCCGAGTCGGGCATCATGATGTTCGACAAGGGGAAGCACACCGAGAGCCTGCTGCTCGCGGCCTACTACAACTGGTACGGCCCCAACAAGTACTACTCGCTCCTGACGCAGGGGACGCACGGCGAGGGCGACAAGGAGACGTTTTTGCACGCGGCGCTGGGCATGGAGAAGCCGTTCCACGACGTCAAGGAGAAGAACGGCATCTTTGGACGGTGGCTCAACGGGACGCTGAAGACGGCGGGCATGGTGCAGCACGACCCCGTCGACGACCTCAAGCTGCTGAAGCACAGGGAGGAGAACAACGGCGAGCCCAAGAAGGACAAGGACGACAACGTCATCCCCGCGAAGCCGCTCTTCATCCACCACAACCTGTGGAAGATGGACTTCTTCGACCTCGGCGACGACATCTCGCCCATCCACGAGGTCAACGAGGAGGGCAAGCAGACGCGCACGTGGGGCGACCAGACGGACCTGTACAAGCGGGCGGGCCTCGACATCGAGGAGATGATGTTCCGGACGCTGATCGAGGCCAAGTGCAGCGTCGTGAGCCCGCCGCCCGAGTGTCCCGGGCTGCGGAGGTTCTACGACAATGTCTTCCGCTCGCGGGCGAGGTGACGGGTGTCTGGTTAGGGGGGCTTCTTTTCCCTCCTGGTGTTTTACTGGTGTTTTCTTTGCTTGCCAAGGGGGCCCGGAGTTTTTTGAGGGAAAATCGAACGGCCTGTCGATTGGGGTATTGTCTGCCTGCGTGCTTGGCCGCCTCCGGGGTGTCAGGCCCGGACTGGAGGGCGGGTACAGCACCGACTGGACCTAGCAGCAGATCCCGGATGGATGGCCGCGGGTGGTTCTTTCGGCCGCGGGTTGCTACATCTGCTATGACTGGCATAGATGGATGAGGGGGAGATGTACGACGGAAGCCCGATGGAGGGAGAAAGCATCGGCATGGTGCTATATCGCGAGAGCGGACAGACATGTATACTACCGCGCGTGGGGCGGACGGCCTCGTGGGACATCACTGATCAGACGGCCATTAATGAATATTTCTCAAGTTTTAAGAAGTTCCTCGAGACTCAGTGACGCGGTGTTGCCAAAAAAAAAAAAAAAAAAGCCGAGTGGCATTTGGTGGTGTCCGGGCATGTTGGCAAGGGTGCAGTGAGCACCTCTTTTCTGTCCGGGGCCCGTTTGCAGGGTCTCGCTGTCTTTGTTCCTGAGACAGCCGGACTTCCGTGATGATATGTGTGGGTTGGCCCACTTAGTCCGAGGCCAGCTGGCGAAGATTTCAGTCTTGTCTCGTTCTTCCGTGACGATGCGTCTCGGTGAGCTCCCCACTTCTATCCGAAGATAGCTTGCGGAGATCTCACCGTGTCTTGACCTCGAGACATACGGGTTTTCCGTGATGATGTGCGTCGGCAGGCCCACTTGGTCCGATGACATGTTGCGAAGAATTTAACCTGTCTTGTTCTTGGGATGAGGATTCTCGTGAAGATTCATGCGGCTCATCGTGCCATTTGTCGGGGAGCGGAAAAGGCCCGCCCGTGCTTGGATCGCCAAACTTGGGATCCACAAGGGCCGGCGACTCGTGTCGTTCCCGGTCCCGGGCTAAAGCGCGGGATCTGGCCGTCGGCGATCAAGACGGGTGTCTCGCCAAGATATGAGGCTCGTTTTCGAGGATGCCGGGGACACTGGATGAGGAGAGCGCCGACGCGGACCGACGTAGGAGGTTATGCTGTCCTTGGAAATAATGGCACGCGGAGATCAAGACGTCTCGGAGGCGGAAACTTACGGTTCCCCATCCTAGTCGAAGCTCCGCTCCCCAACATGTATTCCGATGGACGACGCAAGGTTCGGAGGTTCATGAACGAATATCAGTGCCGTTGGCCGTCGTAACAACGCGCTTTGGTTTCTTCGCGCTCTCATTGGCAGAATCCGCCCCGAGAGCGCGAACCGCCCGCAAACACGTGACCCCGCGTGCTGAAACCCGTGCCAAGAGCCCGGAGCCGGGCGCGTTGTGATTCTCATTGTTTACTTTGGGGTCTTGGCATATTTACTCCACCAGCTCCCCCGCCTTTCCTCCCAGCTCGGGGGGAGGAAACGAGCGTCAGACGTGATGGGATGGAAAGAGGACGGAGGGAGCGGTGAAGAGGGGCGATGGGAGGGCGCTTAGAGGCGAATTGCCACGGGCTGGAAGAGGGAAGAGGGGTTGCAAAAGAGGGGCTGATCTGATGGTGGGATGGTGGGCGGCGCGGGTGAGCCGGAGGTTGCGTACGTACCTCCTCCCGAGGAGCGGGGCGGGGGCAGCCTCCAAGGTGCAACCGCGGAAAAAGGATGCGGGGAGCTTGGTCCGCTCGGATTCAGATGTGTATCAGGGCTGCATGGCAGGATCAGGGGCCATCGTATTTCGAGCGGGGTATCTCGCGATCTCGATGTCGGATTGCATTGTTTACGGGGTCGGCGATCGAGGATCGGGAGGTGTTCGCGATGGGGAGTGCGTGGTTGTGACGTCTCCCCGCGCTAGCGCGTCCTTACCGAGGAAAACTTACCGAGCTCACTTGGTAATTCGGAGCTGGGCGGAGCTGGCCTCGAACCTGGCAGTCGGAACGGACAATGCTCTCTCGAGGATGGAGTCCCCCCGCTCCTCGGCGAAATTCAAGATCCGCGCAGCCGCCCATGATTTCGATCAGCGACCCAGCCCGACGCCGTCAGCGCCCCTAACTAAATCGGGCAACGAGCGGCCCCTCGTCGCAATGCCAAGTCCCGTTCTAGCCCCGGGGGGGACGGGCTGTGTCTGTCATCGGGCACGGGAACAGCTCCGGAGCGGCTCGCTCTCGTCGCTTATTCGTCGGTGTGAGCTGACGGTTGTATTTTGATTTCAGGCGTCGCGCTGTGACTGGACGGCAAGCGGGGGAAGGGAGGGGAGGGGATGGGGGGGATTGGGGTTGTGCTGACGGCTGACGGAGCCCGTGAGCCAGCTTCAGTTGGGCGAGCCGGTGACCCGGGCGGCGGTTCTGCCGCCTCGTGACCAAGCGGTGTCATGGCGTCAGGTTGTCGTCAAGCGGGGATCCTGGGGGGAGGATTGCTCAATACGGGCGTTTCGGGAAATCGAGATCGGATCGGGATGATTCATTCCTTGGATCCTTGCTTGGCATCCCCATTTCCGGCCTCAACGAACAGCCGCAGTCGGCAATAATGACATCCGTCGATAGACCCCCGGCTACTGTGAAGTAGGTGGTTAAGTCCACAAGGCCATGTGCCAGATTTCCCGAGCACGGCTGAATGGCATCGTCCTGGGAACGACAGGGCCTCGGGATGAACAGGTGGCTCGAAACAAGGGACGGCTCGGACGACAGGCCGTGCCGTCGAGACGGGACCTCCGACCCTTCAACAGGGCGCCCATGGCAATAAGACGTCCCCTATAACTCCAAACACAAGACGTTCCTCTGCCCTACGGCACGGCCGTGCGTCATACCAAGCTCGCCAACGTGTCGGGGGGCCCCATGTCGGAGGACCGGGACGAAGGCAGCGTCTCGCCATAATTCCCTCACGACCACAGCAGCTGAAGACTAACCCGGTTCAGCGCTTCCCCGTCCCGGAACTCGCACGCCCGCCCACTCACGTCCCAGGGTCACAACCCCGGCCTCCTCGAATCCCCACCCGCGCCGTCGCATCTGGCCCTGGTTCTGGTAGCGATCTCCCCCGGCTGATTCGACGGCTATCGGGCTGGCGATGCCGTATCCGTATCTTCGTCTTTGGCATGATGGGACGTGGGGATTTTCTTTTTTGAAGCGGAGCGGAGCGGCTCCTTGGTTGCGTTGCCACCTGTGACGCTCCGAAGGGGCTAGCTCGGGGTTAATGAGCAGGGCGGGGCGCAGCACGGGGCAGCGGACGTCACCCATGCTCAGAGGACAGGGACAACGGCGCGGAGAGCATGATGGCAGTGTGAGGGCAGAGATGCTGAGCCATGTTGATGGGATTTGCCAATGCCGACCTTGGAATGTTTCGTCTCCTTGCACGTTTTCCTCGCAGAGCTCCCGGGCGTGGGGTCGGTATGCAGCCCCCGCTATGCACTGCGTGCCTGAAACTTTTAAGCACATGTGGGTCCAAAGGGGGTCCCGACCGGGCGTTTGCCGTGCCAACGGCGCTCGGCGCCCGGTCCTTGCACCCTCTTCCCCACCCGCCGCCCGGACGCGGAGCTTCTCCCATCTGTCGCCGGGCGGCGAGACGCCGGTCGTCGGCCGACGGGGGCCCTTGTGGGAACGCTCTTGCTGCAAGGGGAAGGTGCCCGTTCACATTTCGCATTCCTCCCCTTCACCGACTTTAAAGGGGGGGAAGCAAACACTGATTTCTGTCAGAATGGTCAGATCAAATCTCGAAGCTTGTGGTCGCCCCACTGCTCGAGCTTTCGGAGCTTCATTACGAGGTATAATGCCATTCGCTCGCGACGACGAGGTCATAAATTGCCGGCACTAAACTTAGTACGGGGGGGAACTTAAAAAAGGGACGAGAAATTCTCGGTAAGGCTAGCTGTGAAATTTCTTTTTCTCCTCGGTCTGGCCTGAGCCCCAGTCGGAGATCGGGGAAGCCATCGGGCCTTTCCATTTCCTGATATTTGCTTGTGCTTGCCCGCCGCTTTCCTCGATGGTACTTGTAGACATACCACGTGCAGGATAACTCTGGGTTTGCAAGGCATTTCAGCTGCCGCAGCGCTATACGTCATTTTGTGCCCCGGGCGGGCATGCAGGACATTCCTTTTGGAGTGCGTGCATAAGGCGGGCACAGCGGCGCATTAGTGCTGGGAATTGATTGGATCTGCGCAAGGTTCCTCTGCACTTCTCGAATGTGAAGAAGCCCACAACTGGTGCGCCCGTCAACAGCGTCCCAGCTCTGACTCCGTAGCATCCATCGGAAGTCGACCCAAATCCGAGAGCGCAATCTCGACTCAGTCCACTTTCGGGTTGACCAAGGGACTCCATTAACCTCGAACCCTGCGATTATAGCTCCTAGTTAATCCTCGGTAACATCAATGGGGACACAGGATCCTCTGGCTCCAAGGGATGCCAGCGCATCAGCGTGTCAGCCAGCCAACGCCGTCCAACCCCCGCAACAGCCCTGTAGGCCCCTGTCGGCGGGCCCGCCCCTGCAGGGTTTAGGGAGGACTTCGGCCCTGTGCCCTCTCTGCCAATTTCAGCTCACGGCGCCTCTGATTTGCCGGGCCGAGGGGGGAGCTTGTCTCTGACCCGCAGAGAGCGGCGATACGCCGACGAGCGAGGGCAGGGAGCCTTCCCGATGGGGACCTGGGCGCGACCTCAGCTTGTCAATCAATGGTGCCGTTGGCCTGGTTATAGACGGGCGGACCTGGCGTGCAGAAACCAGTGTTGACAATACGGTTGCTTGGACGGAGCCCCGTATTCTGCTGTAGCTCGGACTCGTCCGATGCCTGGTTGTCTGGGTGCCTTTCTTCCCCCTTCTGCGGCATGTTTGGTACGCGATAGATTACAACCGGGCAAGCGATTTTATGAAACATGGAGCGCACGGCTGCCGAGCTTGCTCGGGTGCGTCGCCAGAGTCGCTGCCTTGCTCGGAAACAGTTACTTTGTACGCGGTACAAGTACGCGCAAACCGGGAAGTTTTCGGCAAGGGGTGTTGCGGGTTGTGTGGTGAAAACAGGGCCTGGCAAGCTTGAGGGTGCGTGTTAGAGTTGGCGATAATTAGAGTTCGACGAGGTGCTGCAGGATTAAACTTTCCTCGCAGATGGCGCAGGGTACTTGTACATAGCGTGGGGGGGAACTTCTCGTAGGGCTTCACGATGCTGCCTTCCTGCTCGCTCTACCCCGCGGCGAGGTCCAGCTCTGGCCATTCTCACCAACGACGCCGCCCTTGTACATTCCCGACACTCACGGGACGCAAGCTAGCCAGATGCTTCCTCTTCGCGGTTCCGTAACCATGGCCATGCACGTCTCCCGCCCCACCGGCGCTGCAACTCGGCACCTGTCGGCCGTCCGCAGGACTGGGGGCCCCTCCGCCGCCCCGTCCAGTCCCAGCTCCCAGCCAGGTTCCGCTACGTCCCACGCGAAAAAGCGTTCCCCACCTCCTCGCAGCATCTCCCCTAGCAACCCTCCGGCCGGCCAACAGTCAAAAATCCGGCGCTCGATCCGCGAGGGTTACTCGGTAAGGGAACCTTGCACTGGGCGACAGAATCTGTTACCGGACCCGGGATCCTGGGCTGCTCGGTTTCCTGACCAACACCCTCTGGCTCAAAAAGACCCTTTGCGTCTCCGGCATCGTGGGCTCTTACACTTCTCCCCTCTTTACATACGCACCGGCGTTCAAGCAACTGGTTCACACTGACGAACCCCCACAAAGGCCCCCCTCACTCTCCCTGTGCTCTCCTGTCGGCATTCCACACTCTGCTCGGCACCAAGGCAGAGTCGAGGCGAAGCACACCAAGGCTAGTACACACGAGTACACATTCGCGGACTCGGTTCGAGGCGACCATTCCTCGACCGAGGCCATAGCAACGCATTCCACCGCCACGACGCAGCGCGAGACTGCCACACGGCCCGACCCTCCACGATTCACGACGCCCACGATCCGTCTTGCCCCGGGAACAGGCCTTGCCTCTATTCTCTACACCTACTTACACCCAGACACGTCCGAGCCGGACGACTTGTTCACCCCACCGCCTCCCGGACCTTGGCGCTCTGTCTGTCTCGGAACATCTGGACCCCAGGCGAACTCGAACACTCCAGCTTCTGATCGTCGGTTCCCGAGGACAATCTGGAATAGGTATGTCTCACACTAATGCCCAAGGCCCCAGGCGGAATATGATAGCACCTTTTTTATTCCCGAGATTGTCGATTGGCGTCTACCCTCCACCTCAGCTCTTCTCAACGCCGGGTCGAGCTTTATTTCTCCTCCAGCTAACATGGGCTGGCCTGCAGAACCCTCACATTCTTTCTCGACTTCTCCCACGCCGACTTCATGCGAGTAATCGGGTGCAATCCTTCAACGTGGACATTCATATTCTGAACGTTGGAAGACGGTAACGCCCGTGTACATACGGCATTCATTCTCCGAGACCATATCGTCAGCTCAACCTGCATGCCCGTGTACATACATAGCATCTGCATACCCGATATCTGCCCAGAGGACGCCTCTCTGGAACCAATAATCTCCTTCTCAACACCAGAACGACGCACGAGAAAAGATGGAGCAGTCCTCTCCTCTGGCGGCTATGCACCGCCCTAGTTTTAACCAGCCATGGTCCAGGAAGGATCCCTACATCCCCATCTCGGGCGGTGGAGGCCTGAGCCTCCGCGAGCAGCTGCAGCGGAATTCGGACTACCTGAGCATCAAGAACATTCGCGGCGACTCGCCGGCTGCTAGTCTGGCCGCCGATCTCTCGCAGAACTTCCGTCTGGACAACGAGTCGAGGTGAGAGGAGACTAAGGAGCCCCTAGCGCCTGTGCGCGGCACTAACCACTGGCTTTGTTAGTCCGCGCTTCGCGACCCCTCGGCGAAACCTATTCTCCGCTGCTGCCATGATGGGCGCGGAATCTCGTGGTAGGTCGCGAACGGTCTTGGGGATTACATGGAGACGTCTTCCGGCTTTGAGGCTAATGGCGACGCGACAGGATACATCACGACCCCCGAGATGCCGGCTTCGTCGCCCTTGGGCGTGGAGGACATGATGGAAGACTCGCCCGTTCCACTTGCTGTCGCAAACCAGTACCCCGACGTGGGGATAATGTCCCCTACTCCGGGTTATGCCAATGACGATAATGATATGGGTGGGGACTACGACTACAAGGAGGGCAGCATGGACGACGACTCGATGATGATGGATTCGCCCGCCCCCACCTCCCGGAAGACCTCGCTCGAGGGCCCCAGGCTCCCGGGTGCCGAGTGAGTCCCGCGGTCGCGTTGCCCCCGCTGGAGTCGCCCGTGCTAACTGTTGTAACGTAGCCGCAGAGCCCCGCGTCGGCCTTCCCTTTCCCGAAAGAAGGGCTACACTGCCCCGGCCGTCCCCGGCCGCGGCTCCCACGTGGAGACTCAACTCCCGTTCTTCCGCTTCGGCGAATCGAAACTGAGCCGCACGAGCTCCGCCGCTTCCCTGGGCGACGACGACGAGAGCCAGCCCCCGCAAGAGAGGCGGCCCCCCTCGGCCAACGGAATCGGCGGGTCTCTCCGCTACCGCCCACACATGGCGGGGTACAACGGCGTGAGCGTGTCGAGGAACGGCTCGCCCGCCGACTGTCGGGGCCGCCGCCCGGCCAATCCCTTCATCCGGACTCGGAAGCAGTTCCGTAGGTCGCTGAGTATGTTCGAGCACCCGGAGGATGTGATGAGGTCGAAGACGGAGCCGGCCGCCGCGGCGTCCAACGCGCTCCAGGCCGTCATGGACATCGAGGAGGTCCAGGAGCCCACGCTGCCGCACTTTCCCGCGGACGACCCAGGGGATGCGATCCCCCGGATCAACAAGGAAACCCTAATCGACGTCCTCGACGGCAAGTACAGCGGGTCCTTCCAGCAGAAGATGATTATCGACTGCCGCTTCGAGTACGAGTACGAGGGGGGCCACGTCGACGGGGCCATCAACTACAACGACAAGGAGCTCTTGACGAAGCAGCTGTTCGACACGCCCATGGAGGGCCGCACTCTCATCGTCTTCCACTGCGAGTACTCCGCGCACCGGGCGCCTCTGATGGCGCGGCATGTCCGCTCGCACGACCGCAACGTCAACGCGGCCAACTACCCGCACCTCACGTACCCGGACGTGTACATCCTCAGCGGGGGATACAGCGAGTTCTTCGACGCGCACAGCTGCCGGTGCTACCCGCGCAACTACGTCGAGATGTCGGACGAGAAGCACCAGCGCACGTGCGAGAGGGAGCTCGGGCGCCTCAAGGCGCGCAAGCAGCCGACGCTCGGCAGGGCTAGGACCTATGCGTTTGGGGCGACGGTCGACGGGGACGGGTCGCCGTTTACGAAGCGGCGGAGCCTGGACGACGTCTCGTTTGGGTCTCCGGATATGAGCGTGCGGAATCGTGTCGTCACGCTGTGAGTGCTGGACCGTGGTCCGGCGCGGCACCAAACGAAGCGGATATCCGGTCCCGTCTGGCCTTTACATCCACCCCGCCTCGAGTCCCCAGGATTCATCCGATCCATCATATTTCATCCAGTGCCTCGCCAGGCCTGGACCCTTGCGATGTCCATATCGCGTCCATCCATCCACCCGCGGATATCCTTTCCTTACAACCTATCACAACCAATTCCAGAAGTCTCCTTTGTACATACTCCTCTTCGACATCTCAGGAGCCGTCCGGCATGAGACACAACTTTCTCACTTCTTCCTTCTCGACAATGTCATTATTACGAAGCACGTTCAGACGCATCCTTACTTCTTTTTAACTTCGTCTTCTTTTACACCTTTGGCATTTTTTGGCGTGCGCTGCACTACGGGACCAACTCCCTTAATTCTCCTTTGTACATTCTATCCCCGGGGAGGGGTTTCTGTCCCTTCATATTCCCTTTGTCGGCCTGTTGTTCTACGGTGTTCCGGTTTGTTTGGTTTCCGGGGCGTGTTTGGTGTAGTTGGAATAAACCGGGGGGGTATGCATAGCATAACATGCATGTTGGCGCTTTCCGCAAGTTTCCTCGGGTGCGGCCCAGAGATGGCTGTCCAAAGACGGCTATAATTCCCTTTGTCTTTCTTTGTTCATATTAGGGCGGAGTACATACTAGCATACCAATACATGGACGCTTCTTCTGTTCAGCATCCCCGCTCGCGGGGCTGGAGCATCGCGGCGGGACACGGGATGTGACCTGGGCCGACGTTGAAGTCTATCACGCATCGCGGTTCGACGTGCAGCATCCGAGCTAGGCTAATATTGAGACATTTCGACGTATCGAGGTCTACGACGGCATCCATCGGCTCGTCTGTTACGGGGAACGCTGGTGGGAGGGACGCCACGACCCCGGGACCGACTCTAACCACCGTCTACACGCCGCAAAAGCAAAGGTTTACCGGGGGGACGAAACCTACGGCTTCCTCCCAACATCAATTGCGCCCGCTCCAAGGCTCGAAATGCGGTTCTGGTGGCGGTGTGGGGGTGGGAACTGCGTTTGGGCTTTGGGGATGGCTTGTTTGTTGTGTCACTTGGGAGTTGATGGGTTCTGTTGTGGGCTTTGTAGGACGTGCATTTAATGGGGAACATTGCATTACACGACATGATGCTTGTTGCTTTGTGCTAGGTGGCTGGCGGTGGAAGGGCGATGGAGGCGTCTCGTTTGTGTTTTGACAAATGGCTCGGGGCCTCTAAAAGCAAGGGAGCTGATATCGGAGGTAGGGGAAGTATGCCTCTCCGTTCTTGGGTGTTGAATGCCGGATGCTAGAATTGGGTCTGTGCTTGCGTGATACCACAGGGGCGAGACCCATATTGGCGTTTTGAGGGTGTCGTCGTTTACATGTACACTCACGCTTACACACACTTGTACGAAGGGCAGGGCTGGCGCAAGGTCTCCAACGGGGACTTGCACGATTAAGGCACCGCTCCAGTGTCCAGCTGGTGCCGCTTACTCAGTCCTTTCGTCGCAGGTCGCAGGTCGCGGGACAGCCATGATGCAAAGCCGGGCGGGGCAGGGAGCTGCCGTCACCGCTGGATGTTGACCAGCAGGGTCCCAACCGGCGGTTCGACAGCGCCAGACCTACTGTAGACAAGACGCCTCAGGACACACGGGTCTCTCGTCTCCTTTTCGACGCGGTGCTGGGAACCGCCGTCACCGCTAGATGCTCCTGACCAGCGGCGCAGTACCCCCAGCCCAACGCAAACAAAAGGCCTCGAGATAAACGAGCTCCTCATCCCCTTCCCTCAATGGCACCGCATCACCCCTCTCCGGCCTCGAAGCGGTGTTCTCAAAATAAGCCAAACACCCTCGCCACCTCAATCGCCCGGCAGCCCAGATCCTCTAGAGGACCAACGGCCCAGTCGACGATGCCGGTGATGCCTGCGGCCTCGCAATTGTATTCCTCTCTCGAGACTGTGCCGCCGGAAGGAGTTGGCAATCCGATTTGAGGATAGAGCATCGATGGCGTCTCCGGTCACTGCATACTGGGAGATGTGCATTGGGAGGAAATTATAGGGAGCTAGGCTCTTGCCCGGTCCCTTGGTGACTATGCGTACAGGTGGATTTGGTCGCCGAGGACGGGAAGTTGGGGATCGAGGTGCAGGCGGCATCACAAATATCACAAAGATGACTCGTCAGGCAGGCAGTGGCACCCCGAACAACTGCCTGGAGAAAGCGGCATCCCGCCCGCGATCGCCGATAAACAAATCGGAGCTGGGCGTTACTCAGCTAAGCCCAAGAGAGAGGTTGGGCGTCCCCTGCTGCAGCTTGGTTCCCATGCATGTGTCGGTGTATAAAGCAGAATTTTCCCCAAGGGAGTGAGATGTCCCCTTCTGCTTCTGGCAAGCTTCATCCCGTGGCTTCTTCCCCTTTTTGTCCCCCATTTCGGGGCGCTGTTCATCTGATCCTCGTTGTTTGCTTTCCCCTTCCCGTCCGGCAGCTTCCTGTCGGGATTGGGAGTTGGGGAGGTCGGACGACGTGCGGCTTTCCCCACTTGTCGGGAGAGAAGGAAGAGACGCCCGCGAATCGGGGTTTCATCCGCGGCTTGGGCAGCTCCGGCGGAGCTCCTCGCAAAGAAGAGGTAGGTACGGCTTACTACGTCGGGTATCGAGACCGGGCGTGGTATATCATCTCTCGTTTTCTCCGTTCCTGTCGATCCCGTCTTCTCTCTCCCTCACAATCCACCAATTCCATCCCCGCCGGCTCGACTCCACGAGTACCGCACCCTCCAGCCTGCCCCACGAAAGCCGGCAGAGCTCTCCCCAGGTCGGCACTGCGCGGTGCTGACCTCGGCCCTCCAGCGCGGGCGGCGCCTGAGCTGAGGCGTTCGGGGCGCTGGGGCCAATCGCCACCCCATACGGCAGTCGGGGTGGGTGCTGCTGCGACCACGCCCCGTATCGCTACCGGACCGGGGTACGCGTCCCCTGGAGATCAGCCCTGCTGCTGCCAGGCGGCAACCCAAAAATATTTTCCCAGTTTGGCGACACTCGAGAAACCTGGCCTCTCCTGGCGCCTTCATATTCCCATTGTTAAACACACGCACGCCTCGCACCGCGACACCATCACGCATCGCTCGTACTAATTATATCCCAGCCATCGCTTCGGCACCTCGACCTAACCGCGACGTAACCCTCCCTTGCCGAGAAACCCTCCACACACCGACGCAATGGCTCGCATCCAGATCCCCGTCGAGGCCCTGACCTCCCGCCTCAACATCTCGGAGCGCATCAACAGCATGCGCTCCGGCGGGCTGGCCACGCGCTTCTCCAACCTCAAGCCCCTGTCCGAGTTCTTCGCCTACAAGCGCATCTCCAAGCCCGAGAACTTCGCCGAGGCCCAGTCGCGCGTCAACTACAACCTCAGCTACTTCTCGAGCAACTACGCCGTCGTCTTCACCATGCTGGGCGTCTACGCCCTGCTGACGAACTGGGCCCTGCTCTTCGACATCATCTTTGTCATTGGCGGCCTCTTCATCATCGGCCGCCTCGAGGGCCGCGACCTCGAGATCGGCAACTTCCGCGCCACCACGTCCCAGCTCTACACCGGCCTGCTCTGCATCGCCATCCCGCTGGGCTTCTGGGCCTCGCCCATCTCGACGATCCTGTGGCTGGTCGGTGCGTCCGGCGTCTCGATCCTTGGCCACGCGGCGCTTTTGGAGAAACCCATCGACGAGGCTTTTTCTGGGGAGGCGGTTTAGGTGGTCGGCCGCGAGCTCCCGAATTTGCGCCCCAGTGGGGAAGACCAACGAGGCGCGGGCGGAGGAAGGAAGGGGGCCGTGAAAACTGGGACCCGGCGGGACGGGTCGTCGAGGTGGATGCGGACGAGGACGAGACTGAGGACGGGGCACAAGGCGTTGGTTTGATTTCGCGCAGGAGTAACAGGCGGCTTGAGGGGGATGCTTTGCGGCATTCGGGGAGGGACGGGGGCGACCGAGGGGACAGCACTGCACTGAGAAGGGGTTATGGATACCATTCGGAGGATGACGATGGCGATTCGAGCGACGACGGGCTGCCGGATGTGGACCTGGCCGCGCTATCTCCGATGGAAAGAGACGAGATCTTGGTGGAATCCGCCTTCCGGCAAATCCAGAGAGCTCAAGAAAAGGGGAGGGATGACGTTCAGCTCACAAAGGAGGAGCTGGGTGCTCTGGAGCGCCGGCGCAAGCGCATGGAGGAGGAAGCGGCGCGAAAAGCGGCGCGTCGGAAAGCGAGGTCTCAGCGGATCTCCATACCGCTGTCCCAGCTAGCGCCGACTTCTCGCAAGAAGGGCTCGGCACAGGACCTGTCCTCTGTCGAGGATGGGGACCAGGTGGGGTACCCGCCCATGGGGTACTTCCCGCCGCCGGCGTCGCGACGCCGGTCGGGCACCTCGGCGTCCACGAGTGCGAACCAAGACAGCCGGGGCACCTCCCCCTTTTCATACGGCTACACCCGACCGACAACTAGGCAAGCCTCCGAGTCGAGCAACGCGCGCACGAGGGCCTCGCGCGCCCGCGCCCAGGTCGAGGACTCTGACGAGGAGTCCTCGTCGGCTTCTAGCAGCCCCGATGGGACGCCGGGACCAGTGGACCCGTTCAAGTACCAGGTCTCGGGACCGCGGCCGACCCGCGCCGCCGCCGCGGCCTTGGCGTCCAGGGGGAACCCAGCCGCGGGTGTCACCTACGGGGGCCCCGCGCGCAACGCGCCGCCGCCGCCTGCCCCCAGGGGTTTGGCTCGCGGGAGACGGGTCGTGCCGGAGGACTCGAGCGAGGATTCAAGCGAGGACTCAAGCGAGGAGAGCGTGGTGGAGGTCGTGCAGCCTTCGGCCCGGAGAACGCGGAACTCGGCCGCCGTCGTCGAGGAGGACAGGGGCCGTCGGAAGGACAAGGATGAGAAGGAAAAGGCCAAGAAGGCGGCGAGCCCGGCTGCTAAGGCCACCCGGGGGTCGTCGACGAGGAAAAAGAAGAAGAGGTGATGGATGGCCTCGCCTGTGCTGTGTTGTTTCTGAGAGAGCCTCGTCTTTACGCGATACCGCATTGCTTTCCGTGTTAGCTTATAGAGAATATCCTATTTCGTTATCGATTGTCTTAATACTTATGCTTCCCTCGGGACCTCCGCCTGCTTGTGTCCGGGGACTCTGCATCTGACGAGATCGTCTGGCGGGTATGCGCGACGGGAGAGCGCATGCTTGGATAGAGGCACTTATCTGCGTGAAGGGAGTACAAGGAAGTGAAGACGACAAATATCCGACGTTATATTTACTCATGTTCGCATCAAGTCCGAGCAGCAGAAACCAAAAGACCTACCTTGCCCTCTTACATCCGTCCCGTCCGATCTGATATCATAGCCCGGTCACCACCTTCGCCCACCACCCCTCATTTGATCCAATCCCTCCAGCTCGACTCCTCCCTCCTCCCCCCGTCCCTCCAACTCGTCTGCCCCGTCCAGCTCCCCCCAGACGACCCGGACCCCCTGTCACTGCCCCCGCCCTTCTTCCCCGCCAGGTCCCCCGCCATCTTAACCGCCTCCCCCACCAGCCCCGCCCCGCCGCCCCCGGCCATCTTCCCAGCAGTGGTGATCAGCCTCTCCACGTACCCGGGCAACTTGATCCCGAAGCGCGCGAGCAGCGCCGTGAGGGCCCCGCACGCGATGAGCGGGACGAGGACGAGGGAGATGACCTTTAGGGGGGAGCGCCGCGCGTGGCGGGTCAGGGAGCGGAGGAGGTGCTTCAGCTTCTTCCAGGCGCGGGCTAGGAAGTTCTTGCGGGGGGAGCGGCGGTAGTACGAGGGGGAGCGGCCGCCTTCTCTGGTGTTAGCCTTTTAGTTCTCGGGGTTGTAGGGGCTTGGGTTGTGGTGTCGGCGCATCGCACGGACCCCCAGTAGGGCCGTGGATGCGGAGGTCCGACGAGAGGGTGGAGAGGAGGGCGAAGAAGGAAACTCACCGAGTCCAAAGAAGGATGACCGCGAACCGCCGGGGAGGCTGAAGAACGAGGACCGGCTGCTGCTGTGCTTCCCGCCGCCGCCGCCGCCGAAGATGGAGGAGACGCCGCGGGTCGGGGCGCGGGACCGCGAGCGAGAGCGCGAGCGCGGCGACTTCTTGCTGCGCTCGACGCTGTACTTTGTCCGGCCGTCGTGGGAGCGGCGGGAGACGACTGACATCTCGTCGTTATCCCAGAAGCCCATCTTTTCTGCCTCTCTCTGTCTCGCTCTTTATCGTTTGCTCGTTGTGTTGCTTTTGCTCTTGCGCTTCTGTCTGAGACGGATTGTTCTGAAGGCGGGTTGAGGCTGGTTGTCTCTTTTTTTTCTTCTTCTTGGGATTTGGAAGTTGGAGATTGGAATTGGTGTTATCGGGAGGCTGGGGTGTCTCTCTCTTGTACTTCAGCCGTCTGTCGCTCGGAGGCCGTGGCTTATTTATCGGGGACCGGCGGAGGGAACATGAACCAAGTCCGTCCAACTGAAATCGATCCGTGTAAGCGGGGACGAAAGCACTTTCCGCAATGACACCGCGGGTATCGAAGTGGAGGTTTGAAACCGCGGGGAAAACACTTCGAACGAAGCAGTGAAGGCACAAGGGACACGGGAAAGTGGATTGGAGCCCCCCGTCTGCACGGGATTATGCAGCAGGGGGGGAATTCCGCCGCAAGTAATAAATTCGAGTGGTTGGAGGGCTGTCCCCCCCGATCCCTTCCTTCACGAGGGCCCCTGCGCCCCGATTCGGCGTTCTTGGACGGGCGGGACAGGGGTCTGCTCGGTAAGGGCGCAGCTAATGTGAGTACTTTACGAGGGAATACGGGGGGGTTAACCTGCCAGGGAGCTGAGAACAGGTGGGGTCAGGCGGCGTCACCTGATCAGAGCTCCCTGCTCGCTGCGAGAAATCGAGGGACAAGAGCGTGGGTCGAGTAGGTTCTAGGGCCTCGGCCGCGGCATCTCCACTGATACGAAGGGAGCTTGGGCCATGAATGGAGGGACTCCATCGCCGCGGGGGACCCACGAAGGAATCTCGAGATCGTGACTGGGCCCTGACTTCTTCACTGAGATGCGGCCGGAGCGCCCGAATAAGCTTGATCTGCCCCATGCGCGTCGACGGGGTCCTCACCGCTTCGTTGCTCGGATCTTACAGGGCGCCGGTGACGCCGGGAGGTGGGGCGGGCTGGCTTCGGTTCCGGTTCCTGCTGCGGAGGGGAGGCGGCCTTGGTCGTGCATCCGATGCTTGTTGCAGCCGAGTGGTCGATCCCGATGGCATTCTGCGAGTCTGGGCTCGGCGGGGACTTCTAGCTGCGGGTCTGAGCTGAGCTTGCTGAATGGGTGCTTCGCCGCAATTTTACGAGGCGAGGTGGCGGCTTGCTGGAGGCACGAGGGCGGGGCTTCACGAGGGGTTGCTCGTCGCCAGAAGAAAGAGGCTCGCTCTTACCGTGTTCAATGGCGTCTTCATCGGCGGGGTTAGGATAGAGTTCTGTGAGAGTTACAAGTGACATGGACCTCGAAGGGCATCAGAGAACTTGACTAGGACGCAGAAGAGGTGGCATCCCACGATAATGGCATGGGCTCTCTGTCTATGCCCCGGAGATAGACCCTGCTGATAGCCATGGATACAGGAGTCACCGGGCCCAAGTGACGGGCCCGGCCCCGTTCCGCCGTCAGTGAACTAGTTTACATGGCCTCACGGTAAATCCTTCTGCGGCTTTCATGAGTCTATGAGGGCTTCAGTTCTTGGTGTATGTAGTGTCGTGAGAGCGATCTGTCTCCGAAGTGTCCGGGGGTCTAAGCAAGACGCCGGAACCCACACCCAATAGCGGCATGCCCTTGATGCGCCTCTCAAGTGTCTCGAAGATACATCCCTCTCAGAAAAGCTCTCGCGAGACGGCCATCCCCACCCAAGCCCCAGCAGGGCTTGGGCACCCCCTACACCGAAACGCAACCGTCGCCGCCATCCTCGATAAAGACTCCCCCGTAGATGAGCCCCTCGTCAATGCCACTCTCCTGATACCCAGAATTCACGACGTCGTCCGTCCCCGTTGGCTTCTTCAGCAGACCGATCTGGTACTGTCCCTCGCCGCC
Organism: Scopulariopsis brevicaulis; assembly: GCA_017657125.1. Lineage (NCBI taxonomy): Eukaryota > Fungi > Ascomycota > Sordariomycetes > Microascales > Microascaceae > Scopulariopsis > Scopulariopsis brevicaulis. The sequence goes on from JAGFNX010000300.1 coordinate 134,585, forward strand.
GTTGTCGTTCCCGACGGGCTCCGTGGCCTGCTCAAGCTCGGCGTCGCCTTCCGAGTACCACATCTGCAGGGTGCTGTTTCCGCTCACCGTCAGCTCTGAATGTTTCCTCGGGGAGTTGTGATGAAGATGATAAGAGATGAGGGAGAAAGGGGGAGCGAGTGAGAGAAGAGGGGATGCTCACTTGGCGTCAAAGTCGAGAGTGACGGCAAAGTTCTGCCACTCGTCCTCGAGCACCGGCGTCTCCCACACCACACGATACTCCCTATCGAGCAGCTTGTACGTATCGCCCCCGAGCCCCTCCTGCCCGATGACGGTCCCGACCTCAAAGTTGAACTGGTTGGCATCATACGCCGCCGTCTCGTGCCAGACGAGCAGATACTCGTGCGTCAGGTTCAGCGGACGGTCAGCGTCCGCCCTGACGCTAAAGTGCACCGTCTTGACCCCGCCGACCGCGGGGCTCCCCTCGTTGGCGTCATCCAGGAACTGCAGCCCCGCCCGGCGGAAGCCATTCTGCTCCATAAAGATGGACTCGTCGCTCAACGTCACCTCGAACGGGACTGACCCGGACGCGGCGTCGAAGCGCGAGGGGGGCTCGACGTCCGGGAGGAGGAGGATCGAGCTCCAGGGGAGGGCGGCGGCGCGGACGTAGTCTGGGTTGAAGGGCATCCAGCCGCCGCCGTCGGGGGCGTCGAAGTCGGCGAGGGAGGCGGTGGGGGGGACGCGGCCGTCGAAGACGAGGGGGCAGGTTGGGTCTGTGGCGAGGGCGGGGATGGCCAGGGCCAGGAGGGCGGCGGCTTTGCGGAGCATCGGCATCGTGGAGGGCGTTCGCTTGTAAGTTGGCGGGTGTAAGTGACTATGAGAGAAGGCGAGGGCCAGGGGACGGTGGGTGAGATTTCGTTCATATAAGTGAGCCCAGGGTCGACTTCTCACATCCTCATTTCGTCTCCTCCGCACCGGGGGAAGAGACCAGATATAAGACTTACCATGGCGTGCTGGCATACGCTGTCCCGTTCTCAGATTGATTACCCCCGTAGCCGACCTCATTAAAACCGGCAAGCGGGCCAGGCGAGCCGAACTCCATGACCAACTAGGGCCCCTCGCGGCGAAAGACAGGTACCGCGCCGGAGCTCATTCGCTGGGGGCAACAAGCTCCCGCGCGATGATACGCCGGCATTCTAACGGGGAACGGATCGTCGCCCGGACAAAGCGCGAGACTGGGACGGAATTAACAAAATCCCCAAATAGGACAGCCCTTGATGAAGGGGCCTTGGACCCCTGCGCCTGGCCCCGAGGATTGGACGACGGCGCCGGGTAAAGTCCCCGCGAAGCGCAGCTTCGGCGACGTGTCTCCGAGATCCTCGTTGGCGTGCCGGGGACGGGCTGTGTTAGTGCCATGCTACCACGGTATAGGGACTTGCCCAGCCATAACGAGATGCGCCGGTGCCACCCCACTTGGAGTGCGGCATCCGGCTGCAGAGGGTGAAGTTTAGAAGACTGGTCTCTGGAGGAGCTCTGCAGGGGTCAAGTGCTGTATACACGTAGGCAGAGAGTTGGATATAGCCAACTCACTCACGCATCAAGTGTGTATGCTTAACCCAAATCCGACAAAGAAACCAGCCCAGACAGGGCGCATTGTATATAAACGAAGCAGCCGGGACTCCCTCCCCGGCGTCTATAAACAAGGAAAAAAAAGGAAAACATGCGTATGCAAGTGGTGCCGTCCCGGTATACAAATACAGCTGCTCTCCAAACATCTCCACAACTCGACCATGTTATTACTCTCTCTCCTCAAGGCGCCGCTATAGCCTGTGCCCCCTCTCATCCCCGCCAAACACAGGCGACATATCACTCTGCGTCGACCCCGCCATCGCACCCCCAAGCAGCCCAGCGTCCTCCCCCTCGTCCATCTCAGCATCGCTCCCGCTGTGCGACGCGGACGCAAAGCCATCCCCAAACGCCCGCTCGTGCGCGCTCTCCCGCGCCTCCCGCCGCATCTTGGCAATCTTGAACCAGTTATACGCCCCAATGGCAATCATGGTCGTCACAAGACCCACGAAGTTGATAAAGGTAAGGCGGTCGTCAAAGACGACCGCGGCGGCGGAAATAGTCACCACCTCCTTGAAGATGCCCGCGATGGAAAGCGTGACGACCGAAGTCCGCTTGAGCAGCGCAAACTCCGACGCCGTCATCATGAACGCGATGCACCCTGGGAACAGCAAGAACGCGGGCGCGGACCACGTCCCCCACTCCTCCTGCAGCGTCGCGATGCCCCCCAGCAGCTGCGGGAAGCCCTCGACCGCCATCCCGAGGATGAGCAGCACGACGAACATCACCGGCGCGAGGAAGAAGATGCTCGAGAAGGCGTTGGATGTGGCGGGGTTGCGGAGGAGCAGGATCTGCGTGAGGGCCCAGCGGAAGCCGGAGAAGAAGGCGGCGGAGATGACAAGGACGAAGCCGCCGAGGTGGAACTTGACCTCGCCGAAGACCATCATTACGACGCCGATTATCATGACGCTGATGATGCTGATGAGGCGGACGGTCGGGGCCTCGAGGCGGAAGAGGAAGGCGAAGACGAGGACGAAGGCGAGGGAGGAGGACTTGCACATTGCTTGGTTTTGTTAGTAGGTTCCACGGGTGGGGCAAAGCTGGGTTAGGAGTATGGGATGAAGCAAGCGAACGGGATGAAACCCGGTCCAGCTCTCACAAGGCAAACGTACTGTAAAATGTCAAGGTGATGAACTGTAGCGACGTATTTCCCAGGCCGATATCGAGGCCCGTCGCCATACCGCACGGCGCTATCCGCGTAAGATAGTACCACTTCGACATGGCGGGCTGCTTCGGCTCCGGCTCGTGCCTCGACCGCCCCGAGTCCGACCCGGGGCGGTGGTTCGGCCGCAGCGAGGGGACAAAGTATAGGACGAGGGAGGAGAGTAGGAACTGTATAATCATGTGTGCCGAGGTCGTAAATAGCGGAAATCTAAAGTTGAGGCGGTCGTGATCGAACATCCATTTGTTATACTGAGCATCCGCTGGTTAGCAACGAGCGTTGTGGTCCTGAGAAGCGCGGTATTGGGACAAGGAAAAAGGGGCGTAGTGCTCACCAAAGATATACTCAAGGAAAAGATGTACCAGAGCGCAATTAGCCCGGCATTTATGAGCATTGTCCTCACGAACGTCTCGTCAGGCTCCCCCTTCTCATCCATGGACATCTTCTCGGGCGCAATCCGCTGATCCAGCAGTGTATTCCGCCTCTTCGCCCGCCTTCTCCTATCCCTCTCCTTCCTCGTCAGCCCCGTCTCCTCGTCATCGCGCAGGTCCTCGTCGTCGCCGCTCCCCTCGCTAAAGTCCGTCGTGCCGCTCGACGTAGCACCTCCGCTCCCTTCTCCTTCCGTCCCCGCCGCGTCCCCCTCCTCGACTATCTTGACCTCGTCCTGCAAGGGTATGGCCTGCGACAGGGAGCGCGCCCTCGCGCGCGTCGGGGCGACGATGGGGTTCAGGATGCTGCTCCGCCGGCGCCGGTGGCCGGCCGGTATGGTCCCCATCTCGATGTCGTCCGGGGCGGTGCGATCTGGGGCGGCGCCGGGGTCGTAGGAGTGGGCGTGGGCGTGCGTGGATGAGGTCGCGTGTCCTGATGGAGGGTCGTCGTCGTCGTCGCGGAGGAGATCGTCGAGGCGAGGCTGGGGAGGGAAGGGGGGTGGGCTCGTGGACGGCATTTGGGGCGGAACGACTTATATTATTAGGGGGGAAACGGAGCTGCGGGAGAAAACTGTGGAGACCGGGGGGGCGTGGACGCTTCCTCGATTGGGAGGAGATGGGCGTGCGGAGGCTCGGCGTTGCGTCGAGGTTCTTTCGATTTCGGGGGGGCAGGGTTGTCTCGTGCCTCACGTCCCTGTCCCGTCGTGGCGGCTACAGGGGTGCCGGCAGCTTCCCAGCGCCCGGGGACACGCGACGATAGCGAAAGCGCTAGCGGAACAGCGGGTGCGGCGCGGGGGGCGCTAACAGAGAAGAGCCGGGGGGCTGGACCGCCAGAGACCTGTCCAGACGGGGCCCATGTGAGGTGGAGCGCGCTCCGGATTGGCGGCCGCCCAGCAGCAGCTGCCAGCGGTTCCGAGAGGGCGAGTGGAGGCGGGCTTGGCGACGCAGGCTGAGCTGGTTTGGATTGGAATTGGGCCAGGTTTCAGGCTTGGCGCCAAGCGGGGTCCCCTGTCGTCCCCTGCTCGGCGGAGGCGGCGATCAGCAGGGTGCGCTGGCTATGATGGCCGGATGGCACAACGCTGGCGACATGCCCTGGGTCGGCCCCTCCTCTTGTCATGCTCAGGCGGTAAGAGTGAACTCATCTCATGCAGAGCGGCATCGGCCGGGCACACGAGGAGCACTCGGGCTCCGGTGAATGAGCGGTGAGGGGCTCTCGTCTCCCACAGGCTAGGAGATTCCGCTAGCTCCAGCACAGGCTTCCCGTCCAGCACGTGAGCCTCGCGCCTGTCATCCTATACGTGTACTCGTATCGCTTTGGGAGGTACGAGTGACATAATCTCGAGGTGAGATCAGAACCCCACCTCCACCGGATAGCTCATCTCACGATTTCCCTGGAATTCGGTTCCTGTGCTAGCCCCGTCCAGCATCATCGCACCGAGATGCGGAGAACGAAACCAGTGAACCCGTCCGAGCGCCTCCAGTTGTAACCACGCTGCGACACGGCCAGGAACCACCCGGAATGGCACCCCTGCCGAGCTTAATGGCACTAGATATGCTTAACTGGTAATCCGCACTTGTGAGGTCCGACACCTGGTCATCCCATGTCCGTACCTGGCCGGAAAACGCAGCCTGCAGAGAGATGGACCCTTGCCAAGAAGCCACGGGAGCGCCAAGACCATCCCGGCGGTTGTTTCCACCGCAGGACTCCGCCAGAGCCCCAGTCTCCGCGTCAGCTCGTCTCACGAACGGCGAACCCGAGCGAGAGCCGCTTTCCTCGTGGCGGTCGGCCAAAGCAGAGTCTTCTGCTGTGGAGCACCGCAATTCGATCATCGCGCTTGACATGCCGGCTCCGACATTCGATGGACAGGTTATGTATATGTGGTAGGTTCCACTGTGAACAACACATTGTGAACCACGACTCTGCATCCACTCAACAAGTCAACCCCTTACGGCAGCTACACCTCCACTCACCGCGAGTTATCTTGTGCAGAGGCAAGAAAGACCGTGTAATATTGTGTCTATTAATTGATTTCCCCTATTGAACGCCCGACACCATCCCACCGCATGCACCGACACCCCTCCCGCTCCCATCCATACCAAACATTTCCCATGACTTTCCTCGTGCAGCACACCTTGCATTGCCGAGGACATCAGTACCGAGGTTGGCCACACCAACGCCCACACCCTCTCCCGTTCTTCTCCGTTTACCCCAACAGCTTCAGCCCGTTCTTCGTCCGCTGCCCAGGCTTCTGAACCCCCGCCCCGGGCGTCGGCCCCAGGCTCGGCTCGAACGTCTGATTGTCCCTCTTCCCCTTCTTGCCCCTTTTCCTATTATCCTTCTCCTTGACCGTTGTCGGCTTGATCTCCGTCTTCGCCCGCGTGACGATCACGGGGTGGCTCTGGATATACTTGCCGTTCATCTCCTTGGCCGCCTGGAAGTAGTCGTCCGGGTCGCTGAAGCTGACGAAGCCGTAGTTCTTGGACTTGGACGTCCGCTTGTCGCGGACCACCCGCGCCTTCTGCACCGACTTCCACCGCGTGAACGCCTTGAGCAGCGAGTCGTCCGTCACCTCGCCCGCAAGGTTCCCCACGAACAGCCGCAGGTGGCTCGGGTCCCACTCCAGCAGCGAGTCGTCCGTCCACTTCTTGCCTCCGCCCTCGCGCACCACCGTCGTCTTCTTGTCCGGCTTCTCGGCCGTTGCTGCCGCAGCTTCCACCGCGGGGCTTGCAACAGGTATCGCGTTCGCTGACGTGGCCGAGGCCGTCGTGCGTCCGGTGCTGTTGCTGTTCCCGGCAGTCGCGGCCGTGGCGGCGTCCTTGTTCACGTAGGCGCTCTGCCACTGCGCGTACTGCGCCGCCATCTCAGCATCGTAGTCGTTCGCGCTCCCGGGGACGGGGAACGGGTTCCGTATCTGGGGGGCGCTGTATGCCGCGACGCTCGGCGTCGCTCCGTAGCCGCTGGATGCGTAGCTCGCTTGGGGGTATTGGTAGGCATGCGCCTGGCTCTGGTACGCCGGGGCGCTCACCGTGGGCCCGGCCGAGTAGCTCTGGGGTGTCGGGCCATATTGGCCGGGTGCCTGGGTTGGGTACGCGCTAGGCGCATGGCTCGTAGGAACCGGGTACGAGGGAGGGGCCGAGGGCCCGTAGGACACCGGTGTGGGAGAGGCCGAAGCGAAGGCCGGCTTAAAGCCCGTCGATTTCGACGGCGGCGGGCGCGCGGGTAGTGACGGGTGGCCGACGGGCGGTGTCGAGGATCCTGCAACACCTGGAGGCGGTGGATAGGACATGATGAATGAATGACCTCGGGAAAAGACAAGGTAGTTGTGCCTTGTGTCAGCGAGTGCGCCACGTACCTCCTAGCCTTGACTCCGCTCAAAGTAGGATCGGCCCGTTTTCTGCGTTCCTCCTGTATCGCACGTGTCGCCGGTAGTGCGGTATACCGTGAGGGAATTCGAAGTAGTCGATGGTGGGGATGGTGGATGAGATCTTGAGCATCAGGCTGCGCAGGCGCCACCAAGAGAAGGAAGGATTCGGCTGGTACCTCATCACGTGACAAAAAAGTGTGGCTTGATTGGTCCGGGGAGGAGGCTGCAGTTTGCGCGTGGACGGTACGCTTGCCACGTACAGTCAGCATCCAGCCTTCCCCCCGACACGAACCACGAAATATTCCTCGTCGCGCTTCGGTGAGACGTCTGCGATCGGTCCCCATCCCTTCGTCCAATTGAACGGTCGCCGCCGCCAACCGTCTAGTCGCGCCCCTCTCGATCCGGTCGCAAAGCCTGTCGATACATTCTCTCCGTCCTCTAGTCTCGTCTTAATTCCCTTTCCGCGCACGCGCCAGGCCTGCGATCTCTCGCGACCATGGCAAACATGCCGCAGGATCCCAGCTCGGGGATCCATCCCGAACTTGTCAGAGCCCACCGTTTATATCCAAATGTTGCGATTTTGGATTGCCCCGCTGACCCAATCTTATAGCTGCCGCACGTTCACCTCATCTCCGCCCACGGATATGCTCTCATGCCCAGAGTCGACGTCCAGAATGTCGTGAAATGGCTGTCGGATGCGCCGAGGATCGCGAAGAACCAGAGCCCCTTCCACTGGACCTATCTGGACGGGCCCGTCGACGGAACGGTGCTCCTTACCTGGCAGCCCCTCGCGCGACTCGGCACCGGCTTCGCCAGCGATGGCTTTATATGGGCGGGTCCCGAGCAGCTCTTCAAGCAGGATCTAGGGAATGGTCTCGTGCGTCCTTCTCACCCCCCTGACTCCTGGACGAGGCGCGGGGCTAACTCAATCATAGGCGCTAGAAATCTACCTCCATAAGTCCGGGTTCCTCCCGGGCGAGCCAGAGACCCTCCACGCCCGACGCCGCTTCCGCCTGGTTCCCTCCCAGCCCAACAACCCACACGGTCCCCAGCCGGATGTCGGCCTATTCATCGTCCATTACGGTCCTTCCGAAGCGAACGAGCGTATTCCGGTCAACATGATTCCCGTGGATCAGCGCGTCCATGCGTTGATGAACACCCGAAACTACCTGAAGAGATGTGGACAGCTCCATCGCAAGGACTTTATGCTGTCCGACAGAGTGAACTGGCCACAGATCGCGTTCCCTCGAGATGGCGGGCGCCAGCAGATGTATGCGTCGCCGATGAATGCCAGAGGCGTTCCACAGCAGATGGCGTACCCCCCTCAAACCCCCACCGGACCGCCTACGAAGCGGGCGCGGCATGCCTCTGCGTCGCAGAGCCACCCCGCTCCTCCCCAGATGCAAGCCATGCCACCCATGGAGGCCGTTTACGATGACGACGAGGACAATTCTCGGGGCGACATGTTCGACCAGGTGACGCCGAGAGAACTGGCGCTCAGCCGGTACCAGCAGAACCACGAGTGGATGGAGGAGATCTTGTCGTCGGCGTACAGGATCGATCAGATCAGCCCGCCCGACCTGGGCCTTGGTTTCAAGGGAGAGCTTGCTTCGCTCACGGAGGGCATATTCCCGGCCCAGGGTGGCGAAGCGGCCCTTGAGGCTATCTCTAGCCCTTATGCCTCCAGCCTGGATCCCAAGCTGGCGGACGAGTTCCGAACGAGGATTTCCGCCTATATGGATTCTTCAAAGAAGGAAATCGAGGCGATAAAGGCGGACCACGAGAAATCGCTGGCCCAGATGAAGGCTAGTTCGAGGGTGTCTGTCCATGCTGAGAGGGAGTTGAGGAACATCGAGCCCCACTTCGGAACCGCCAATGCTTGGAGTTCTGAGAAGACGAGCGAGGACGGTGAAGAAGAACCGAAGCGGGAGTCTCCGAAGCCGACGAAGTCGCTGGACGATATCGTCTCGGAGGTGGAGCGTCAGCTGAACCGGCGCACTCATACCTTGCGTTCTGTAGCGCGGATTCAGGATGGAGGTTACCAGGCGCCAGCTCCTGTGCCGGAGCCTGCCCCGCAAGTCCCTGCGGCGCCCGCCCCGGCGGGAGATGCCGGAGCTACTACGCAGACCTCACAACAGCCGTCTACGGCTACCTCTCAGCACGGGGGGATGGCTATGGACGACCCGGATCTCGAGATGGGTGGCACTGCCGGGGAGCTCCTCAGCCAGATGCAGCCCGGCGTGTCGTCGACATCAACCCCGGCTCCCCACGGCACATCTGCTCTACCATCCGCTGTAGCCACACCCGGCGAGATGGGAGTTCCCTCCCCCGCACCTCAGATCGCGGCATCTGAGCAGAAGCTGCCGCAGTCCGTGCCGGTGGACGCCGCCATGGGTAACACCGGCCCTACCTCGCAGAACCCACCTCAAGCGGCCCCCAACGCTCCAGACCAAGGCGGAGCCGGGGCCGACTGGGTCATGGTGCCAAAGGGCGGGGTATCCCCCGACGCAGCAGCCAACACCGCGCCGGACTCCGAACCCTCCGGCGTCAAGGAAACCCCCACGCCCGCTCCCCCGTCCGGGGCCGCCTCCGCCGCGAGGCAGGGGTCCGCGGCCGGCACACCGGTGGAAGGCGGCTCCGGGAGCTTCGACAACGACTTTAGCTCCCTGGGCGACCTGGACACGGCGGGGGACGCCCTCGCCAGCTACGAGACGCCGGGCGGGCCGGACCTTGGGGACGGCCTGGACCTGAACATGGACATGGACGACTCGGCGTTTGGGGAGGCGTTCCACGGGGTCTCGAACTCGGGGACGCCGGCGGATAGCAACGCCGAGATCTAGGGCTTGAGCGGCGGGTGCGGGTACTTTCCGCTCCCGCGGGTTCCTTGCATTCGGCCCGTTGTTCTTCTTGGGTCCGGGGTGGGGTTTGTAGAGTAAACTGTATTCTTTCCCGCGTGGTATTCTGCCTTTTGTTACTGGTGGCGTGGGAAGGAGATGTTTGTGTACAGGTACGCTTGGATGGGCGTCGCGCCGTGGACGGGTAATGAGGAGTTTGAATTGAGAGCCGCCTCAAGGTTGATTACTGATTCCTAATCCCGCGTTTATCCGCCTCATATGCTCGCCTCGCGGCTCGTGAACCTTCTCCATGGAGCGAGGCATCACGTGTGGGTTCTCTACTTTGAAGCCCGCCGTTGGGTTCACAAAGAGCGACTTTAATCAGAACTAGGTTTGAGGCGGCAGGGCCGGACAGCGCGCGGATGAAAGCTTGTAACCCCGCCTCAACGTCTTCTAGAAGCTGGACTGGAGCTGAGGCTGGGCGGAATCGGGCGACCACCACGGATTTCGTCACCGTGGGGCGGGTAGCGTCCCCCTTTTAAGTTGTGATATCATGGTCTCGGTGAGGAGCGGGTCTCGGGGTCCACCGACCATCTTAGCTCCTGAGACGCCCTGAGACGCGCTTCCGAGGAGGGGGACGTCATGCACGGAGCAGGGCAAGAGCCCAAGTCCCGACGGCGAAACCGGCATGGATGGTGATATTTTCGCGGCTCGGTAAGACGGTGTGGGTACTTGTGGGCCGCAGATCGAGGATCGGTACTGGGAGGCAATTTAGCACGGGCTCCCATTCCGATCGGAAACAACATTGGATGGTGAAAACGACTTCCACAAGTAAGCTCCAGGGGTCCTGTTTTCCCTAACACATGTGAGTGGCGGCGCCGAGGAAGGTAACATTTTGCGACCTCGAAAAAGGACGACCTCCCGTCGCATTATTGGCATGAGACATTTTTGACTCCCCCTCCCGCTCCGTCGGTGCCGGACCTTTCCGAGAGGTCCCCATCGCATTAAACGTAGCGCTAGCGCTGTACCGACGAGGACTGCCCGTATCTCGCGAGGACCAGGGGGATATGCCGGGATCATGCAACGGGCGGCCAGCGGCGGGATGCTCAGAGCTTCATTGGGCCGCACGCCGCGAACTGCAGATGGCGGAATGCCGCCGGTATGCCGTGACTGGACGCGGCTCGTCTCGTCACGGACTTTATTTCCTCGTACATGAACCATCTGCCGCCAAGTTCAGCCGACAGACGGGAAGAGGGGTGCCCAGCTGGATGGCGCTCCAGCAGAAACCTCGGTGTTGCCAGTGGGATGGATGGTCTCGGGCCGGGCGAGACATGGTGTATGGAGCGCAGAGGACAGCGCTTCTCCAAACGGCGGCGGCGGCTTTGTCAACGTTCCTCCCCTACCCCACCCCACCCTCTTCCCTTCTCCAATCCCGGCCCGCCCGTGAGCCTCGACCCCTCCATTCCACATCGAATTTTCTCCTCAAAGGCGCCCCGAAAACAGACGCCTTTGTGCAACCCGCGTCTGGCGACGAGTGTACAACTTACACAAGCAAATACAAGCAAGGATTGCTAGACTTTTGCCTTGGACGGTGTCTCGCGTGCTTTCCGTAACCCCTCAGCATCCCGCTTTTATTTCGGCGCCAGACGTCACCGCCGGTCTTGGCAGCGCCGAGGAAACGCATTGGCGACGACAGCGGGGCCTCACTTCAGCCCCCCGCCCGCTACGCTACTCAGTGGGACCCTGGCGGGGGGAGCGAGACCGGGTGGCGCCATTGCTGGTGCGTGGGAAAATCCCCGGATCGAAGAGCTGGGAATAAGCATGGTTTCACTGGCCCCCTATGGCCGGCCTCCTCATGGCGGTCAAAGAAGGCGGGCTCCCCGTAAAGGAAGACCCTTGTCGCCTGGGGAGGGTGTTCCCGCCCGCTTGCATCTGTGCGAGTCGAGGTTTGGCTCTCGCCCGCTGGGTGCTCAGTAGGGAAGGTGGGACCGGATCGCCCGCCGGCGCCCATGGCCCAGCTTTCGGCTGCCCCCTCTGCTGTCACTCTCGCTGTTTCCGTGGGCTCTCGACGGCGAGGAGCTTAGGTCCACAGGAGCGGGTGCCCATCCACGCCGGCGAAACATACCTGTGGCCAGAGCGGGGAGGATGTCGTAGGTACTATATATATCAACACAGAGCCAGCGTATACACAGATTGATGCGTACAAGGTATCTCGAGGCTGGACGTATCATGTGTGAACGTGTATGCCGAGTACGAGGTTAACGCCTCCAATATATCGGATCCGGCACACTGTCAGCCAAAACGGAAGCAAATCAGAACCTCGTAGAACTTCCACGGTGCGGTGCCCCGCGCCGCACACAGCTAGTCGCCACGCTAGCCCGCTGGAGCACCCGCCTGTGACTCGACCCAGCTCTCCCACTCGACCTCGGGCTTACGAATGTACCATTTCGTATGTCCGCGCGCCAACGTCGCCCGCGGTCCCCACCCCTCGATACCTCGATACCTCACCCCGCCTTATTTTCCCACCCCGTCTCCAACTTTCTCTTGTCAGGCATACCTCGTTACCTCTGCTGTTCTGTGACGGCGCAAGGCAGGCATCGAGAAAGGGTCCTCCTTATCGCACGCGTATTATTTAGGTAGTTTACCCTCTCTTATCTGCCGCCCTTCACCAGCCACGGGTCCCCTTCTCTGCCGCCACCATACTTGTATGCACCACTTGCCTCACAACCGCCCATCTCGGCCTAGGGAGCAGAGCATCACCGTTTGTCCCCACTCTATTTTCCGCCATCAATTACTACTCCTCTTTATTCTCTTTGCCACCTCCACCCCTCCCCTGACCTCCCCCTCGCCCAGCCGCTACCAGGACCCAACTCTCCCCCGTCAAATCTCCCTCTCGAGCCCCATTCACCACAACCACAACTCTAACCGCGCCTGGCCCCGACTTGTGCCGATCCCTTCGTCATCCCCGCTCACAACCCCTCCTTTTTTTTCACCCTTCACCACCCTCCGAACGATAGCGAGCGAACGACGACAGCGAAGCCCCCGTGAGCGACTGCATTACCGCCCTGACGTACGAGACGCCCCTCCTCCGAGTCGACACTTTCAGGCCCAAAGACCAGGCAGGCTAAGGCCTCGTCATCGAAATGGCGGGAGCGGAGGCTTCGGTCGGCGGGACAGGCCCTGACCTGTTGAAGAGAGCCACCCAAGCCCTGGTGTCAAAGTGAGTACCGGGTTTCTGCTTTCAGGTTGCTGCGTTGCGCGTTTGCATGGTTTTATACCCTCGGTATTCTTCTCTTGCGTTGCTTCTTGTTATGTTATGTTATGTTATGCTGTTTGGTGGTCGCGTTATCGCGGAATATCTTGTTCCTCGGTTGTCGCATACCCACCTCATGCTACTTCACCGCAAACCGAAGCCGGTTAATGGTGTGGGCTTGGATATCATGTATCCATTGTCTTATCAGATGTCTGCTATGACATTTGTTGAGGGGCAAGCACATGTCGGGTCGGTGAGAACCCTGCCGGTCGATTTTAGGCTATACCGCGGATTGCCTACCTCGCAACGTCCAGATATCTCAGCTTCCCGATATGTCTTCTGGCTCTAGTCAGACCCTGGGTAGTCAGACCCTTCAATTCACCTACCATCCGGCATCTCTCCGCTCCCCCCGGCTCAGCTCTCCACCGGCGAGCAAGGATCCTTGACATGGGGGTTGAAGGGTCATCAGAAGAGGTGTGAATTGGGTCACTGGAGCGAGGAAAACACTCGGAAAAGCAACAACGAGCCGACCGCCTAGCTTTGTTCGCCATCGACTACCAAGCTGTTATCATTTACGACTGCCTTTCTGTCCCGCCAGTGCGTGGTAACCAGTGAGCGAGCAGCTCATCACACCCGCGACCCAGGGCTGTCCCTGCATCCTTGTCCGAGAACGGCATAGTATGACCAAGCTCATCCTACAACCACCCACGAACGAGGAACTGGCACGCACATGCAAGTTCGACAAGGCACCAACGCGACAAGACGGACGGGCCTCACACTTGCTCTCGTACATGTGGACACGCGAAGCTATGGCTTTGTCCGGGAGAGCACAGCCCGATCGGCTGGAAGGCCTTCCGTTTCATGCGACTCCCGACCCAACAGCATGGAAGAGGTCGCCTAGAAAACGGCCCTCTTTGCAACGGCGCGTCGCCTGCGGCTGTCATCTCTGACCCGCACGCCCGGACCGATTATCGCCAAGGGTCGGTCGGAGGAGACGGACCCAGACCAGCCATCCCGTACCGGGTACCTGGCCCCCTCCCAATTGCGACCCACCGGCTACCGGTATATACTTTTGCGCTATCGGGCGTGGACGAACAACAGGCGACCCTCAATCCTCGGCCCCCCACTTACTCATTCTCGACCACATGGCAAGCTGCCATCACCACCGCAGACAAGGTTGAAAAAACTTCGTTAGCCTTCCAGCACCTTTCCTCCAACCTGACGCTTTTCATCCCCCTCTTCTGCAGACCGCGTTTCGCTGGATTTTTGGAAATCTCGATGAATTGCCCGTCTCCTACCGAAACCTACCCGCGGAGGCTCTACTATACCTCGAGCCGTCCTGAAGTTTCCGGCTGGCCGAATATTCCGCCGAATCTCCCCACATCACCACTTTCCTGAGCTGCCACCAGGAATTAGCCTTTTTCCACGATATTCTTTGACGTACCCATCACTTGCACCTCAGCCATCACTTTATGCCTCATTTCTTGACGAAAGCTGCAATCTGATATCTGTYTMTTR